>JASSUY010037000.1:0-32376 GCA_032466535.1 Forpus xanthops | reverse complement strand
TCAGCACTGCTCCCAAGCTAAAAATCCAAAACACAGTGCTACACCAGCTACTGCTTAAAGAAAAATGACTGCTGCTGGGTAAATTTATTATTTAGGTTATCTCAGGTCTCTCTCACTGATCATGACATTCAAGAGACGTGCTTACATTTTCACACATACATACTTTTGCACACATACTTCTGAAATCATATTCTCTGTGTGCATGTATGTACACATTGTATATGTAACATGTATGGAGTATTATTCATATGTGTGAGGAATGGAAACAGGTTTCCTGTGAGCCTTCTCTAGGCTACACATTCCCAGCTCTCTCAGCCTTACCTCATAGCAGAGATGCTGTAGTCCCTTTATCATCTTGGTGAGCCTTCATTGGATACTCTCTAGTCTCTCTTGTATTGGAGAGCCCAGAACTGGTCCCAGCACTCCTGGTGTGACCTCACCAGTGCTGAGCAAATTGACCTACTCAATAATTTGTATAAGGTGACCAGGATGCTACTAGCCTTCACTGCGGCAAGGGCACATTGCTGGCTCACGGTTAATGATAATTAGTGGATATATACATAATTAATACCTTTACACAGATCAGAAACAAACCAAACCAAATCAAACCAAAACAAACAAAAAAAAAACAAACCAGGAGTTTCAAATTGAAAAATAAGCAAACAAAACAAAACAAAACACCCAAACCAAAAGTAAGGTTTTAATTCAAAACCTGACTCCCAACATACTGCTGCTATTATATTCTTTATGGCACTTCCTTCCAAGCAACAGAACAGACTTTAATCTTTTCTACCTGGAATTCAGCAGAAAAGGGTTCTTTCTTGCTCAGAACATTTTTCTGCATTTGTTTAATCAGTAAGTTCATTTTATGTAACAAAACACAATCTGGATTTTTAGTCAAGCTGATTTATGTCCCTGCTTTTAATTATAACCAGATAAAAAATCATAACCAGTGAAAGAAGAGGTATAAAAGATAGACTAATTTGACTCATTTTGGAAGAAAATGAAAATGTTTTCTTTTCTAGCTTATCTTGCCTTGTACAAGCATCAACAGCTATACATCTAGAAAGTATTTTCATGTCAATGTTTCAGTAACATTAAAATCCTGTTTAATTATAACAGCACAGATCAAGTTTTCCCCTGAATTGTGTTAGTGAATTGCACTGAAAATGCTTCTAAAACATCTCTGCCAAATGGCTTGTTCAAGTCTCTGCAGAAAGGGCACTGCTCACTGAGAAACAGTGTCAGATCTTTGCTGTCAAAATTATCCTCAGGGGATGCATTTTACCATCTCATAATGTTTCTAAACCTTTTCAAACACTTCTGTGGTCTCATAAAGATTTCCCTCGATACCCTGTAAACAAAAGGTCAGATCTGCATCTACCCAGGTTCCACAGTACAAGAGATTTATCACTGCATTATCTGAAGATATTGCATGGGCAAGCAAGCTGGAGCACTGTATTTCATTACAAGCAGCTGAGGCCTCCAGCTCTTACTCTGCCTTTTTTTGGTGGGTTTCTGGTTTTTGCTTTTTTCCTCTTAGCAGAACTGAAAACAAGGCTCAAAAGGACATTTTAGTTTCTTTTCTAGAGCACCTAAATTGTTCAATGTAAAAAATACAGAGGCAAACCAAATGATTCATGTAAAGAAGCAAGAAATGTTGACTCTTTTGTTAGGTTTGGCTGATGAGCAGTCTTAAAGTAAACTAGTTATCCAGAGATACATTTTTGGCACAGAAATTAGCCCTTATTATCAAGCACTGAAAGAGCAGAAACAGTTTAAACAGTGTGGAGAAGCTTACAAGATAAGAAATAGAAGTTATTCTAAATCAAATAGCAAAGAAACAGTATTTGCCCTTTCCCATTTGTTTACTTTGGGCACTTAACAGAACTTTCTATGCAGTTTGTTTTCTTTGCAGTGTCAGTTCTCTCCTCTGTCTCTACTGTCAGCCAGCATCAGACAGAAACAGAGGACTAAAAGCTATTTTTAAGTTTTTCTTTCCATCACTCTCCCCACATCCCTTAATTGGCTAGGTTCAAGTCCATGTTTTCACTTTAAGCTAGAAATTGTCTGAGCTCTTAGTGTTAGGTTTTAGCAACAGATGGTACACTTTCCTCTGAGTTAATTCTGAACCAGTATCTCAGGGTTGAGATTGCTAGAGCTGTTATCTTTCAGCAGAGATTCTGATTTTATAATCAATACCAGTCCAAAGCCTACTTCAAAGAAATAGTTGCTAAGCTCTGATGTGGTATTATTCTGTGTCGAACAGCTGTTTCAATCCATCTAAGAGAGAGATGCTACTGGAATGCTGAAAATGGTATTAAATGAAGAGTTATTCAATATTTGCCACTGAGTAAAATATTCTCTCCCATTCTTTCTCCTTAAGAACACCCATGCTTCTGCAAGTTCCAATAGGAATGAAACAGCTTTCCTAAACCTGGAGTGTAGGCAAAAGTAATAAAATAAAATTTAAATTAAACCTCTCCAGAACCTCCTGGAATAGCAACTCATTTAATGGGGAAGAGCAGGAAAAAAAACTGAATTTAAAAAATTTAAAAAAAAAAGTCACAAGAAAAAAACAAAACAAAACAAAACAAACAAACCAACACTGATCAACTGCGAGGGCAAAGCTGGAGAAATGGTTAAAATTATTTGACAAAGTTAAAAAGAGAAAAGGAGACAGTCCTTCAACAGTAAAAAAGGGGAGAGTGTCACAAGGAATCAATGGAAGCCTAAGAGCATGAGTAAAACAGTGAAAGAAGGAGAGTGGCAATGGGAAAGGCACAGAACAAAATTCTCTGGTGAGGAAAAAGGCACTAGACTGATCTGTGAAACCAAGATCTGATGTTAGGAAATTCAATAAACTCTAGAAAAATGTTGGGAATTTAGCAGGTGGGCACAACTAATACATATTTTTAATTTAACATGTTCTTACAATAACTCCAGTATTAGCACCACAGGTCAAGAAACTATTAAAAATATGGAAATAAAGGGAAAATGAAAGGAAATGAGCTTGGCTCTTGGTATTCTTGATTCCTTGCATGAAGAGCAAAATTCAACTGAAATGCTTCCTGGAGCAGAGAAAGATTGAAAGAAAATTAATAGTACTCTACAGGCACAAATAACATTTCATAGGGTTTGTCTGTAGTTATCATAGCTAAAGGCTAAATAAAACATGAAGTTTGAGTGAAACTTTGAATCATATGATACTCAGTTGTCTTCTTGCTGCCTACATAAACTCCATTGCACCAATGAGTAAAGCACGGAAACTGTAATGAATCCTACTGTTCTGACCTCCAACCAAAATCATTATATGTATGTATCAAAAAGTTAGATAACCTGATTTGGTTAGTTTGAGTTTTTCCCCCAAGGTATGCTGTGGATAGTTAACTTGCACAGATCTTTTACACAGCAGCCTCTGAATTCTCTCAAGGCAACCTCATTTGTCTTCCACCTACTGCTGTCTCAACATATTGACCTTTATCCTTATTTATGCCCAATACTTTCAAAGAAACGTAATGTCATGCAGAATTTGCTTTTTAATAGACCCTTCAATTTGTCTGCAAGTAGGACATTTCTTTACAGTAATTTAAAATCAAAAATCAACCATTTACTCCCATTAATTAGATCTGAGGAACAACTGGGAGCTATTACAACATGTATGGCATGATGAATAACCTTTATGCTAAACATTATACTTGGTCTCATTTATTCCTTTCAACCTCAAATTAACCATGTCATCACTACTGAATTCAGCAGGAGTCCTCCTCCTCTTCATCCTTCTCCCTCCCCTGTTCATAAATCCTGTAACTTAAGGGCCATGACAATATGAAATCTTAAAATTAAACTGTTTTCATTGCTTTTCTGTACGCCCTATCATAGTATTGTTGATAAGACTTGATCCTCTTCAGAAGACCTCCCTAGAAACCAGATTTTTGTTGGGTTTTAAATTGTTGGATTTTTAAATTGATGTGTGTGCTCATGCCCTGGTAATTGTTTACTAAGCAAAGACCTTCTTGATGCCTTAAGAGGATGTTCTTTGGAGACAGCAGCAAGAAATAAAAAAATGCACACCCTAATAAACCATTTGGGGTTAACAGATTAAGGAATGCTTTTGTTTAGCTATAGTTTCCTTTGAAGTTGTGTGGTCAACCCCCTCTTCAGAGCTAGCAATAATCAGGAGGACCAGAATTTTTCACTGATTAAGCTGCTTATTCTGGACAGGGATATTCTTTTCCAAAACACGTTTTCATTCAAACAACCTTTCAACTGGCAAGATCTGTCCCCTTATTCTACATTGAAGGCTTTGTTTACGGTTGACAGTATCTGGCCTAATGTAATCAATACAGTACAGTCAGCAGAAGTGAGATGATTTCTGCAATAGTGAGTAATTTATATTATCCACTGAACTATACATGATACAGTAAACAGTAACATTAAACTTCAGATCTCTTTTCTCAAAGCAGGGTGTGCATCAGTAGTGACTATCATGGATAGTAGCAGCCTGTTTTAAAATAACTTGTTTTTTTTCAAGTGGAGGTACAGGAATAGAGCGAGGTAGGTGCACACACAAACATCAGCCAAGATGTCTTCAGTCAGGTAGAATATAGACCTCGAAGTTATAGAGGCAAAAACTATTATTGATGGAAGTAGGTAATACTTTTCATTTTAAAATAAGGTTGATTTATTTTACTAGCTAATCACCATAGTCTGGAAACATATTAATGTAGACTATCTTGTATAATTTTTCCTTGCATATGGAAAAGATTTAAGCACAGCTTCACTCCCCTCTCCACCAAAATCTCAAAAGTAGACTTCTCATTTTGCATATTGGACTGCTTGCCAACAAGTTTCTGTCAGAAAAACCTTTTCAGTTCCCAGTGGCAGCTCAAGGCTCCTTGCATGTTGAACTTTTATGTCTAAATACATAAGAAAAAGTTTGAATATTTAAGCAGAGCAAAAGTCCAATGTGGATGGCATGCAGTGCTTAAAGAAAACTTTGGTACCAGCAATATATGCAACAACCCTCTTCACTCTATATGTAGTGCTGGCCCAGTAATAAATGGCTCCAGCTGTGGAAAGAATTCCATCTTATGCAGTCGATGTTTCCAAAGTTAAATAGAAAAAAATGCTTACGATTTTAGAAAAATTAAGAAAAAATATTAAACTGCTCCTCAAAGTTCATACACAGTTTGAACCCAATCTGGGCTTAAAACTCATGACAAATTATTTCACCCTTTCATAGTCTGACAAAGAATAATACAATGGTTTCTGTTGGAAGGGACCTTAAGGATCACAAGGGTCCAACCCCCCCTGCCATGCACAGTGGCACCTTCCACTAGATCAGGTTGCACAAAAACCCATCCAGCCTAGCCTTGAACACTTCCAGGGATCGGGTAGCCACAGCTTCTCTTGGAAACTTGCCCCAGTGTCTCACCACTCTCACAGTAAAGAAGCTGAGATCTACAAAGTGTTAATAACTACAGCAAACCAAGGACAAAGGAAACAAAAATGTGACATCCAAATCAAGAACATCTTGGAGAAAGTCTCCAGAGTGTCTGGATACTCTGCAAGATGCAGTCAGACTGCACAGAATGGACAAATTCAGCTGTTTGAAATTTTCAGTTAGGGGTTGATTAGCCAAGGACATAAGAATGGTTTGAGATCTTTTGATAGAAGCTAAAAGACGCTTGCTTTCTTCCACTGCTGCATAAATGCCTATGCCCTTTGTGTTTAATGAGACAACATATGTATTTTATGTTTACAAATGTAGAAAGAAGGTTTGTCATCTTGGAGCTTTTCTAAAAGGTATGAAGTTACACACACACACATCATCAATCATATATGCTCATGCCCCTAGGAAAAATGCCACAAAAAAGTATTAACAACTAACCTCCCAAGTAATAAGCAAACATCTTATATATGGTACTTAAAACATTCAAACATCATCCCATGTACTAATACTTTTGCTCTGCTTTTTCTTTCTGCAGTATGCTCTTTTTCTGTGCAAAGTTATCATAGTTCAATACTGAAACTTTTTCTGTTGTCTGACCTCTCTAAAGAGTCACCTTCCAACTCGAATTCTTTTAATTGTTATTTGACACTGTGGGATCAAACCTGGCTTGCAAAGGAGGCCAGGTGAATCCCCAAGGTTTAGTGTTCTGTTTCATTTCCATACCCAGTCACTTACTGTGAGACCATTTGGCAGCAGCAGTTCTTAAGCATTCAAATAATTAGTTCATGCTAAGACAGGTGGAGATCGTAGGAAGAACATAATAGGGAAGACTATAACCAAAACACCCCCAACCAACAGCTCACACTTCTGCAATGTGCCCTACTTGGAAACAGTTGAAGAAAACTTTGTCAGCTAAGTTTTACTTCTATATATGTGAATATTCCAATTAGAAGCAGTGTAAGAGAAAAATAAAAAAAAACCAAACCTTTCTGAACTGGGATAGATTCAAAGGAAAAACAGAATCTCAACAGTAAAAAATGGAAGTAAAAGAAAAAAAGAACTGGGGCGAGGAGTAATTTTGTCTTTAAATACAGCTTTCACTTTAAGTACAGCTTCAGAACAGTACTTTCACAGATCACTCTGAAGAAATGTTAACATGGAGAAACGTTTTAAAAAGGTCTTTACAAAACTATTACTCATTTAAAAAAATAAAAGCATGGTAAGATTTTCCCACGATCAGATCCGTGGGGGCTTTGTTTGTTTGTTTGATAATATTCTTAGTACTCATGTATGTCCAAGAGGAAATACAGCTTTTCTGAAATCAACAGAAATCTTCCTGGTGGCACTACAGGACGCAAGAGCTCATACCTGTATTGTACTCTCCTAGTTCTGAAAAGCGGTCTTTAATGACACTAGCCACTGAAGTGATGTTAAACACCTGAACAAAGAGAGGACTGGGGATGACAAGAACAGACAATCCACCAGATGACCTTTATATCTTAGAAAGTGGGAGTGGGAGTTGTGGCTAGACTCTGTGAGCCACTGAGAGATTGCAGATGGTATTAAAAGGCTACAGATCTACCTATAAATGATGCCAGATGCTGGGGGTGTTCTTCAGAACCAACTATTCCCCTATTTGCCCTTTAACAAATGTTTCAACTATAGATCTGGACCCAGCAATATGATGAATATGAAAGATACTTGGAAAACATTCCTCTCCCATAGAATCATAGAACAGTTTGGGTTGGAAAGGACCTTAAGATCATCTAGTTCCAACCCCCCGGCTATGGGCAGGGACACCTCTCACTAAACCATGCCACCCAAGGCTCTGTCCAACCTGACATTGAACAAAGTCCAGAAGACTACCACGAGAATGGTCAGGAGACTGGAGTACCTCCTGTATGAAGATAAGCTGGGAAAGTTGGGGCTGTTCAGCTTGGAGAAAAAAAGGCTGCATGGAGACCTCATAGCAGCCTTCCAGTATCTGAAGGGGGACACATAAGGATGCTGGAGAGGGACTCTTCATTAGGGACTGTAGTAATAGGACAATAGGTAAAAGGTTCAAACTTAAACAGGGGAAGTTTAGATGAGATATAAGGAGGAAGTTCTTTACTGTTAGGGTGGTGAGGCAGTGGAATGGGCTGCCTAAGGAAATTGTGAATGCTCCATCCCTGGCTGTGTTCAAGGGCAGGTTGGACATAGCCTTGGATGACATGGTTTAGTGGAAGGAGTCCCTGCCTATGGCAGGGGGGTTGGAACTAAATGATCTTAAGGTTCTTTCTAACCCTAATTATTCTATGATTCTATGATCTATTCTTAGGGCAAGAGCATTGCCCATCATAATTCAGTTTTTCTGTTTGTGTGTAAACATCAAAATTCAATAAATACACAAAATTTCAGGTGAATTCTATGATATTCTCAACTCAGCACACCAGAACCAAAAGTCCACGTTTTCTAATGATATTTTCTAGAATAGGGAGAACAGAATTTTTTTTTTTTCTTTTCTAAACTAAACAGATGTTACATATTCCACTAACTTCTTATTCCAGCTGGGGTACAAGACTTAGGGGTTTTGCCAATGCTAACAATACACCCAAATACTTATAATTTCACTGCAATGAAATAACATGATCAATGTTTGGGATGTAGAAATGCATGAAAAGTAAGGATGCTGTGATAGAAAAGTTCTTAATTATATACTGTTGGTAGTTGCATTATCAACAGATGGCAACCTACCCATGACAAACTCATCCTACTTAATTCTGTTACCTGTATCTCCTTATGCTCCCAACTATTTTCTGTTCCACATAGAGTCAGGTAATTTAGAGAACCATCTTTTTTAAAAGGACAGAAAAGGTACTGTAGGTATTAAAAATTTGAATTTTTATTTATATTTAAGTAAGTTTACATAATGAAAATATTCCACTTTGATGTCTGGATCTGGGATGTAGTGCACAGCTCACAATGCCTTACAATGTAAGAAGTCAGAGAACAGCTTCAAACTGCTAATTTGGGGATTTTCAACTCAGGACAAGTTTATTGTAAATAGTTTGTAAAATCAGGTAGAAGTAAAGGATTTTACACTGTTTGGGAAATAACCAGCAAACCTATAAATGTCTCCAATTCTGTTTATGTATCTACCCACTAAAGTGGCAGTTTAGAATTTAGTTACATTTGTAAAAAACCTGGAGGATGTCAGTGGTTAAAGAATATACCTGGCCATGAGGGGAAGGGAGGGGGGAGAAGAAGAGGGGGAGGACTGCTCTGAATATTGTTTTTTTTTAAACACATGAATATTTTTGACATATTAAATTTAAAATATATATTTAAATAGAGATTTAAACATTTTAAGATAGTTGACTATATCCAAGGCCAAGTTGGATGTGTCTTTGAGCAAACTGGTCTAGTGGAAGGTGTCCCTGCCCGTAGAAGTGGGGTTGAAATCAGATAATCTTTAAGGTCCCTTTCAAATCAAACAATTCCCTGACATTTCTGCTTTAATATCCACAAGAAACTCTGGAGAGCAGTCAGAAATACTTGCCAGTTTGTATCTCAGTTTAATCTGTGCAACATGCTTACACACAAACACCCCCACAGACCTATGCATATATGAACATATATATTTAGTATTTTTTTTATCTTTGGTCAACTTTAAACATAGGTTTTTAAAGTGAGATGAAATTTAGCAACAAACTATTTACATACAGCTGAAGTGATTATTATCTTCAACATCATAGAATAATAGAGTAATTAGCTTCCTAACTTAATTTCAGGAGCATCATTCCTGAAATACTTTAGGCCAAGTATGGTAGAGAAGCATACTGTCTGCGTGAAACAGTTGGTCAAGTCTTTCCCATAAAATGACAAATTATGATAACTACATAACATAACCCTCCCCATATATTTCATAGCAGCTAATAGTCCAATATATTATTAAACAACCTATGAGTGATATAATAAAAATTAATCCATGTTATTCAATTACTAACTAATTAGAAGCATTTACTGTGTTTAACTGCCATATTGGGCAATAGCAGAGTGGTGATTTCAATGAATGCACTAACGTATTTTATTAATCACAGGGTAATTATTGTAATAAATTTAAATAAGAATGGTACTAAGGGATCATAATTCCATTTGCCACCCTTTATTAAAGTTCTTGTTAGCATCAGACAATTATCAACAATCAACAGTAGATGCTCTTCCAATTGCTCATGGTAGAAAGTGTATGTGTTCACAAAAATCAGAATACAGGGACAGCATGGGAGCATAGCCTGCTTCTCCTCAGAAGTTTCTGAGGAGGCAGAGCTGCAGATGGTGACAGTGGCCAAGAATGAGACAGCTCTCGCTGCTCAGCCCTGGGAAAGCCAGTGAACTTGTCAGAGCAGGGATGAGTCTTTTAGCAATTACACATTGCAATCACTATCCTGCCAGGCCTCCAACACTGACCCCCAGCAAAACTCCCTACAACAGCTTTATTTACTTCTTGCCATTTATATCATCAGTGGTAAAATAACAGGAAAAAAAAAAAAAGGTCATATAAGTTTCTAGGTAAGTAACTCTTCAGGCTCATATCAGGAACAAAAAGCAATAATCAAAACTTAGGGCTCTAAGCAACTCATCTGTTGACAGCAAACTGCTCATCCGTGTGTTATTTATTGCTTTTGGGTGAACAGAACTACAGACTTAGACATAGAGTTGTGATTTTATCTTGTTTTAGAGATGACAAGCTCAAACAGAAAAACTATAGCGCTTTTAAACAAGATGAGGATTACATAGGTCACTGCTATGGATCCACACATAAAGCTTTCATACAAACAAATGCAAATAATCATATTTATGCAGACACTTCTGCATTCTTAAAATTAAGTTGTTTGCAAAGAAACATATTTCTCTGCTGAAGAATCTAATGGACCAGGGTAAAATTTTGTCAGCTCAATGGCACTTCTTAGCACCACTTGCAACTCCTTAGCTGCAAGTACTGGGAGAGTTTGGTTTGGATCGATTCTTTACCACACAGAAGGAAGCAAACATGGGAGTTGTTTGAAGAGATGACATGAGCAGAACCCAGCAGATGTGCACCATGTTCTTCCAGAAATCACAAATACATGCAAGTGTAATTTAACACATGCAATTTGTTATCAGCATATTTTGTCTCCCACACATCCCAGTCTCATAACCCAGCAGTTACCTAAAAATTCCAAGATTTCTGCATTATAAATTATTATAACATATTATGAAAAAAAAAAAAAAAAAAAAAATCCACCACAAATAAAAAAAACAAAACAAAACAAAACACAAAACCTTAAAACCCCCACTGTAGCCTGATATCCTCATGGTGTAAACAGCTATGGGCTGATAAGTCTTCACCAAGTTAATGAAGGCACAACAGCATAGAACTCATATAAAATAAAGGAGGATGATACTCCCTTTTAAAATACAGTAATTTGAGAACTTGAAGTGATCAGGCCAATAATTTCAGAATCTGGAACAACAGAGAAAATTCACTGCATGCACTGGCCCACAGGAGGAGTGTGGGGGGATGCTGCAGCATCCCGCATTAGCATTTTAGAATTCCTCCAGTAGAAACAGCCTAGTTTGCATGCTAAAATCAAGTTCCAGGATAGCATACAACCCACAATTTATGCAGCTGAAAGTCAAAAGGCAGAAAGCCTTGAGGAAGTTTTATAATCACAACCTTATATAATTGTGTTAGTTTATGAGAAATATCTGTGTAGATGTGCACGATTTCCAGAAAAAGAAATAATGTATCCCATTAAATAGATACCAGAAGTATACAATGCAGTTCGCATAAAGCAAGTAATTTTAAAACTAGACACTAATATAGCAAGTTTGATTTCAAATAACGTAAAACAGTTTTTCTTCTCATACATCCATGAAAAATAAAGTACAATATAGCTACAATACACGTGTTTCCATGAAAAATAAAGTACAATATAGCTACAAAATACATGTGTTTGCATAGAAGACTAACATTACTTTTCTGTTAAGCACTTAAAAAATTGTTGCCAATGTATGACATGGCTTCTCTATGCTTATTCATGGCTTATTAAAAGTAAAAAAAATCTGTGCATACCTTTGCAGCAAAATTCCTAGGAAGACTGATTCAGAAAAAAAAAAAATCTGCATCTTACATACTTAAAATTTTGTATTAGGCATCTTTTTCATCAACATACTGTATTTAATCTAAACTATATTCTAAGCTTCTTACTTTTAAATTAATCTCTGGTTTTGGGTTCTTAGATGAGCTTCTCTGTTGTTGTTTTAACCTATATTTCCTCTGTACTAAAGCAAATTATCTAACCCTTAGCTACGCAACAGCTGGGACAGAAATTTTATGCTAGCAGCATCAGTTCTGCTTCATTTGTGACAGACACACAGATTTTATTTTTCTTCTATGAAAAAAAAATGGAAATGGAACACCTGGTAGCTGTCATATCAAAACAATGCACTGCAGCCCATGACACCTGCCCTACCTAGGGACTTCTTGAATAATGACATGAGAACTCTTCAGCTCTAGTCCTGTCCTCCTCTTGCAAGAGCTTTTCTATCGTCTACTGCTCATAATTTTACATAAATACTAGAGCAGTATTAAGCCAATCTAGATTTTCATCCAATAACAAATGTAACAGAAAAAAATATTCTACTGAGTCAGATACTTGCAACTCTGAAAAGCATCTCTGACACCTCTCATTTTCTGTGCTTACAAAACTTACAAAAACAACTTCTTACTTACTTAAAAAAAAAAAAAAAGTTTTAAAAACATGCAGGACTTTTCTGGTCACAGATTACAAAAGAAATTCTCCAGAATGTAGGCAACCACAGATAAGTGACATCAAGTGTCTCACAGTAAGCTTCCTTTTACTTTTTTTGTTTTTTTAAAAGTTCTTGTAGTCTTAACTTTGGAATTCTACTCTCTCTTTCTATTCTCTCTGTTGTTTGCGAGAGTTGTTCACTGGAATTAAGAGCTGCAACTTAATGCTTTTCTAACACTTTTGCTAAATCAGCTCCATTGCTGGCTAGTAACAGAAATCTGCCATCTATTAAGTGCTCTAAGTCTGATAAAAATACCAGAAAACATCCTCATACTGTTTTAATATTTATTAAAAAAATATTTTTCATTCATGAGAAAGTAGCATTAAATTAAATAAATTTAAGAAAGAAATAGCAAGTACTGTGTATTTTGACTCCAGCTGTAGAAAGAAAAAAAATATCAACTATAAATGCAATGTTTTATTCTTGAGAGGGCAAGCTACACTTTAAATACTCTACTGATACACGTCCTAGGAATTTGTAACACTACGGCACTTTCAGTGTCCCCTTTCTTTCCAAGTTTTGCACAAAATAAAAACAATCTTGGATATATGAAGGGAAAAAAACAACCTTTTTTTCTTTGATAACAACCTTTATAAAATACCACGAAGAAAATAGATTACAGATCTTCTAAAAGTATCCATGTAATAGCTAGCAAAAATAAATGCTGACAGAAGGATCTATAATTGTGATATCCATTTGTTCTCCTACTTTCTTGCAATCAAACTTTGGACCAGTTTAACACTGATATCAGCAGCGATTTGATCATTTACTGTGAGAATTCCAGACATATATCTTCAAAGCCATTGTAGACACACATCCCTTTGGCTTGGTAAAAAATAGAAACTGAAACAGAAGTATTACAGAGCTCTCCTGTATTTTACCATTATTTTTGGACTATGTCCCTTTCTGCTCAGGCAAACCAACAGGCATTCACAACACATGTAAATGCCCATACTGCAGACTGCTGAAAGACAAATTCCCTCTCTAGGCTTTTAGAAGTAACTGCAAACATGTCTGAAAGTTATCTTCCCATGATCTTTCTAAACAATTCAGCAGCTTTAATTGTTAAATGCAACCAGTTTCTATGCCTTTGTTCAGTACTAGAACAACACAATCTGTCTTCAAAGTCTGTGATGAAACTGATTCACATTAATGAACCCTTCTCAACCTTGAATTCCTATTCCTCATCCTTTTAGGCATTCTTTCACTGATATTTCCCCTACATGCAAAAGACAACACCTTGAAATGTTTTCACATAGTGCAAAGAACAAGTCACAGTAAAGAAACAGACCTCAAAAATCAGAAGCTTCAAAACTGATTCTTAAATTGAGAGACATCAGCACCTCAAGTCATCTTCACTCCAGTGTGACACTACTCTTGACACCTCACCTTTGATGCTCCCTTCAGTGCTCTTTCTTGCCCTAATGACAGCTGCAATTAAGAGTATCTAACAGACTAAATTTTTAATCCATTGCTGGATCTCAAACTCTTTCCTCCCTGCCTTTCATATGTACGATTTTCTCAATCCTAAATTCATTAAACAAAACTGGGGAAATACTGTTTCTCCTAAGTGATTGCTGAGTTCCTTGATGAAGGACATAGTGCATCACTGTCTCTTCAGAATGTCTGGCGCAGTAGTAGCGTTCATTTGCATGCCAGAAAGTCCAACAATGTAACCTTCTGTATTAGGATTTTGCCAGAACTGATTAAAAAAAAAATCCTCTATCAATTCATAGGTAAATTACCCTACTTTATTTTACTACATAAACGCTTAAACAAAACATGTTCAACTCAGAAGAGCTTCAGGAATGCTTGTGCATTCCTGATTCACTGTGGGTTTGTAATATAGGTTTGCTTTAGCCTCCTGACTTTACTGGAGTCAATTACCCTCACATAAAGCCACTGTAAAATTCAATACCATCAGCAACTTCATAAGAGAACACAGTGCAGCTATAAAGAGAAAAAGCTTGAACATCATGAGATCCCACAAATGGTGTGTCTCAGGTACGCAGCTCCAGCAATCCTTTTCTAAAGCAGATATGCACTGATATATAAAATATTTAAAGAATTACTATAAGGTCCATTCATTACAATTTTTTTTTTCAGGAACTGAAGACAAGATTAAAACCATCTATGTAGCATATGATATAACCCCACCAAGTGAGACTTCATTTAACTGAGAGGAAAAGGAGATTTCTCAAAATGGACAACTGCATATGTACATCAAGATGGAAGTCTAACAAATTATCTCTCTAACATAAGTATCAGTCTTTCTTTAGCAGGCTGCTTTGACTAGTTTTTAAATGTCAATCTAGCATTCTTTTTTGAACTGCTTCACACCAATGATATTTTAAGTGCCAAAATTTCCTATGGGCAGTGGTAAGACATGGGGTTTGGTTCTATTATGGTAACATTTTAATTTAAAACAAAAAAGAGATATGGTAAAAAAAGCCCCAAATCAGCAGCATTCAACTAAAGATGGGCATGGCTCATTAATAGAGGCATGATTTGACAAGAAATTTATCCCCACTTATGAACATTAAGTAACACAGATGGGATTACCCATTTCTGCACTGTTAGACTCTGAAAAAAAGGAAAAAAATCTTATTTTTTATTTAAATTATTTGACATTTGCCACAATTATTACTTAGCTTGGCACAAAATAACTTGTATTCTTAATGAGAAGAAAAAAGAGAGCATCAGAAAAGATTTAGTCATGCTATAGACAATCATTCATGAGAAGTTTAAATGCATGTTATCAGAGAAAAATCAAAGCAAGTGTTGAAGTTACTCAAATTATAGTAACACAGCCTTTATTTCACAGATAGCTAAATATATTTTTCACACTTTTTTTTTTTTTTTTAAAGCTCGCAGTATGGGTCATGTTCTCTAAGTAGTAATCTGACTCACTGCCAACCTCATTAGTAATTTATCATAAATGTTCCTTTTCTAAAGAATCATGATTTCTCTATCAGATTTAATGAAATGTACGTAACTTCCATTTGGCTTTCATTACATGCATATGAAAGACTATTTTGATTACAAGACGAGAACTACAGAACATTACACAATGTGTAGGCCACAGATAAGAACTTGTTAGAAACAAAGAACCCTCTTCTTCTGTCATTGATCTAGGATGAGTAATCTACCACTATTTGCCTGTCTGTAATAATGTTTGTGTGTTCCACATCCACAGATTTCCTTTCATCTAATTTGCAATTTTAGAAATCTCCTCTATGTTTTGCTTCACATTATTTGGAAACACCTCTTGCTAGTGATTTCCTTCCCCAGGCCAATAAAATACTAGAATTGACAAATATCTTAAAAACACTGGCAAAAATAAGTCTTTTATTTTACTTGCATGGAAATTGTAAAAATTCAAATAAATGTATCAAATAATTTCCCCAGTTAAACACATCCTAAAACTTGCCTTACTTAAGAACAGGATTAAGAAAGGATTCATCTGAATCACTGAGTCACTGAAACCAATCTTTCATGGTTTTCTGAACTGTAGTTCCTGGCTACAAACAGATACAAGTGTTTTTCATACCTTCCTTTGATGTGTCAAGCACCAATTCAACCCAATGATGTGCCGTGAAATCTAGCATTATTTAATAAAAGCAATGCATTCAGATAATGAGATCACACCTATCATGTAAGGATTTGAGGCTTCAGTCCTCAGATGGGGATAAGATGCAAAAGAATGACGTATTTTGTAAAGAATAACATTTACACAGCAGTTTACACTGGAATCTTCGAGCAGAACAAGGTTGACAAGTACCAGCCTGTGAAGCTCCCTCTTTGAGACAGGGTTATTTTTATTCCATGTTGTAATACATATTGAAGAATAAAAATAATGTTTGCTAGCTCACAACTAATAGGTATTAATTTATGTTGAAACAGGTTTGAAATAATTGACTCATTTACCTCCTAACCTATAATTTTCAGCTTCAGGTGATGCAGACCTTTACAACCACACAGTACTCGTGATACATGAATGTTTATGTGCTTACGGACAATTTTTCTTGCAGATATACCTACCTGCCCTCTCAGAGGGATGAATGCACACACAGACACATTCGCACATATGCACTCACATACACCCCTCAAGAGAAAGAAGCTGCCACTATGGGACAAACAGACCAAATATGAGTAAAAATTACATGATAAAAAAGATTGCATTTTGGAAAGTCTCGTATAATAAAAAACAGAAGGAACTTCCTTCACATTTCCTCAGGTGAAGGACAGTTTTATGGTTCTTTACATTCTTCTGTCCTTGTCCTTCTTTTGCAGCCAGTAATGGAGCATTACCTGGCAGAGGCTGACACCACTTTGCTGTCTCTAACAGAGCAACTCAGATTGGTATCTGACCTCCTGCTCTCCTGCCCATTTTCCTGTTGAGAGTTTTAATTATCACTTCCATGCTCACAATTCAGAAATTTCAATCCTCCTCCATTGCCACTGCTTGTACATTATTTCCCCATGTTTACAGCTCAAGCATAAATTTTATAAATATCCTGCCACCCAACCACTACATTAAATTATAACAACATTGCAGTATGTATAGTATGGTTAAAAGGAGCACTAAACAAAGTGTTCCTCTTCTTAGTGCTATATGATATGAAAAAAAAGATGTAAACAAAAAAATAATCTGGAGAAACTGAATTGAAAGAATAAATAGTTATTTTAACCCCATTCGTTAATAAATTCCAATAAAAAATAACTTAGGGAAAAAATGTTCAGCCTTCCTGCAAAACTTACTAATCATCTGATTATTCCTTTTGCTTCATGGTAGACAACTCCAGTAATTAGATCTACCTACCTTAAAAAGAATACATGTAATTTTTTTCTACTCCAAAATAACTATGAAGTAAGCCCTTCCCTTAGTTACTATTCTATCTGAACTTTACCATTTTCCTATTGCTTAAGCTGATATTTGTTTATAAAACATTGATAATGTGTATTAAGGACTTTTAGATGCTGAAATGATTTGCTATGATACTTAAAAAGCATTTCTCTTTGACCAAACTATCTTTCCAGAGCTAATAACACTCTTTTTAGATCTTTTGGGAGACAATGCACATTACATTCACAGGGACTGAAGCTTTCTACCTTGGTTTTCTGTGCACGTATAATAATCAGAGAACTATTTACATGCATGAAGAATACAAACAAACAAAGAAGATTTTATACTATTACACTGCAAGATGTGGTTTCTGTACTGAAAAGTATGTAATAAATAAATATATTTATAACCTGTGTTTGTGTGTGATAATGTTTTTTGTAAGCTATTTTGTAGTTGCTAAAGAATTCATAGCTCAAATGCAAATATTAAAGAAGCACCACTTTTCCCTCCCCAACAAAACAATAAAGCTTTCAATTTATTTCAAACCCTTTCTCTAGTAGTTACCTTGTATTTTACTCTGCTTTTTCATTTTAACTCTATTAATGAAATGGGACAAAACACAATGAAATGAAGACCTCTTTCCAGAAACATGCTGAAGGAATGCTACTTTCATGAGTTCTTACACTTGACACACCACTGCCAGCATATTTCACAGTACATTAATTGAACACGTGGAAATGCAATTATAATTTTTTATTATTAAAGAGATCTCTGTTTGAATGCAAGATGCATCATATTAAAAGACTGCACTTTAACTCCATATCACAGAATGCCTACTTGAAGGTGAATGCCCACTTCAAGGTGATATCAAGAATTGCAACAAGCCCTAAATCTATGTGTGGTTTTGTGGGATATACTGTGCTGATAAATCTAGGCCACATCTAGGAAAAGACATGAGAAGGAAATTGTAGAAATGTCAAGAGCACTAGGAAAGGACCCTGATTCAGGGATCAGGGTTCAAGATAAGCTGAGCTCCAGCTCAAAGCCAAACACATGCTTCAACACTTTATCCAGGAAACTAAAATAAATATCTTCTACTTTCATCATTATTGCCCAATAAACCATACTTTTTATTACACATACATGCCAGCTAATGGTGTGCAAAAACACTTCAAATAGTAGAGTTTAAATCTGTTTAATAGCCTTTAGACCTTTATGATAGATATTAACTCAGAAAGTACTTACGAAGTTTTATATCCTTACAAAGTCAGGTACAATTGAGGGAAAATGAAAAATTTTGACAAGTTAATATATTTGTTGCTGGGTGTTTTGCTTTTTTAAATTGCTGATTTTTTTTAAAGTCACATACAGGATTTGTAGCAATGCAATCCCACGCCATCATACTAGCACTGCTCTACACTTACGGATTGTCACGGCAGGAAGACACAATGGTTTTTACAAGAAGTGTTTAAACAGCTAGTACAATTTCAATATATTGAAGAAAACAAGGGCAGTACATGTAATTAATGATATTTCTTCACTGGCAAATCCCAAATCATCTAGTACTGGCAGAAATCTCTAAGCATGGTGTGGTTAGAAACAGTTATTTCATATCCAGCTTTGTTTTGGGGACAGAAGTTCACAGTATGTAAATGGAAAGTAAAAAGACGTAAAGCCTGAAGGAAAACTAAAACAGACTTTTTCTCAGAGACCATTCCTACCACTTTGGGCTTATTAGGGGATTATCTTAATAAGCAAGGATATATATATAATATCAACTCAAGTAAGCTTTCTTAAAAACCTAACTGGATAATCATACCCCTTCAAGATTGAGAGATACTGCTAACTGCTTCAAAGTTACAAAGCTTCAGCTTTTTAAAAACGCAGAGGAGAGAAAATAATAACAACTAAATAGATAATCTATACACAGGTGCAGGATCAACAGTACCTTCTGTTATTAAATCAGGTCTCTTTTACTCAGAGAATTAAAAAAACTTCATACAAATTCTGGGAATTGTTATGCTGCACCAAGCCACAATACCTAGAGAGAAAACGAGCATTTGAGTGAGGTTCTTCCTGTATTTTCTCAGGTAAATATACTTGGGTTATTGGTGTTAAGACAGCAAAAACAGACTGGAAAATTTTACAGATGGCCAAATACGAGTCCACTTGTCTATGACGTTCATTAATTAAATTTTATGCCTTTATTCAACAAATTACAATTAAAGCTGTTTAGGACATTAAACCTTCTAATTACTTGAAACTTCCAAGCTAACAACAACTACAAAGAGCTCCAAAAGTACTTAAATGGAAATATATTTTGTAAAAATACAAAGCCTTCATAGACACAGTCAATGAACTTATGTGCTCTTCTTTCTCCGGTGCTTCTTTTGTCATTAATACAGAAGACAACACTGCTTTTATTCATGGTATATTTAAATGTTATAAGTTGTGATACACACTTTGAATTCTCCTAAGGTTCAGTGTCACCAGACCTTAGACTTTTTTGTTAAGGCTTCTGGCTTCAGAAACAGATTTTTCTAATTGCTGCCTTCTTTACTCGATGCTTGTAAAATGTTTACTTTTCAGAAGTCACATAAAAAAATGTAAAAATCTCGGGAACCACTCATGCTCTTGATCTGACACATTTTATTACATCTAATAAGAAAACTAATGTGACTCGTAAATCACATCAGGAAGTTTAACAACAAAATTAAACTAACTTGGCTTGAAAGTATTACTAGATGAATCACATCCAGTAAGTAAACTATAAGTAAAACTGAATTAACAGAATTCCAGATAGTGTAGATGAAAAGCCTACTCCACTAGTGGCTGGATGAGTGTTAAAATTTCAGACTTCTACAAGTAGTCATTAAATGAAGAAGCCATTAATTAAATCTGCAAATGATGCAATACGTGGGAAGATATTTAAGGTCTAGAGAGATGAAAAGAAAAGTGGGCCTATGCTGATAAGAATTATCAAAATGACAATGAAAAAATGTTACTTAGCACCTCTAAGGAAGATAAACTAAACTTTACATGCACAAAAGGCATTAGATTTATGTTTCTATATAAATGCAAAGTAGCATTAACTGCACGGGAAGATCTAAGACTGAAAATGGAACCAGTAGCTAACCACCTCCCTCTTAAATATTAAAACCTGCAAAATCCACAAAAGCAATTCCAAAACCAGTCAAATAGGGTGGTGTTCTACAGCAGAGACTGCTCCTTGGTTTGTAGCATGCAATGTATTGAAAAGCCTCTCTACAAATTTGGTAGCATTTCACAAGCTGCATAAAGGAAAAAAATTTAGAAAAACACTGGCTGCTCTAGCTAGCCTCTAACTTGTATGGGCAGACTGACGTGATTATCAGTCTCTGGGGTATCAAAAGTGTCATGGAACAGTAGAAAAAAGAAGAACCCCAAAACCAAAATCAAACAAATACACTGTAGACCAGCAGTTTAGCACTCAAATTCCTATTACAACCAGAAATTTGCATTGGCATCATCAGCTAATGAAGATTCAAAAAAATCTCTGCTGCTGCTTATGCTTATTGAGTAGAATTCTAGCAGTATGGGAGTGAATAACCAGGCAGGCTCTCTGTATAGCTCCATACAATATACTCAATACAATATACTCAAATAATGCAAACAAGCATAGATCAAGATTTTTGTCTCTATATGGTGAATCAGTTAAATATTTTGCTTTGCTCCTTACAGAATACATGTTACTGGATCTAACTAAACAAATTACTATAGCATAGAAAATAATTCTTCAAGTTATTTATAGAGGAGCTTCATTGTAGCTTTTTTTTCTAATGCAGAAGTAAAATAAGCCCCCTAACATTTCCTTTTATTCTCTCTTAATATTGCTGCCTCTTTTATGGCATAACACTGATTTTCTAGGACATTACTATCCCAGGTTTCAGATATAGCAGACAGATCTTCACCAATCCCCCACAGTGTCTTAGAAAAAGCTGCATATTTTGTCCCATCTTACTTACCATTCATGCCCACCCCCGAGACACATTACTCAGATCCAAAGATTAAATCATTGTTATGTTGATGATACCTACGTTTATTTCGCTATTAAACATTAATGATGCAGCATCCTGTCATAAATTTTGTGTGCATTTTTAGATGTACAAACATAAAGATGGCTATGAAACAAAATTTCGTTCCTGCAAGGCAACTTTTATACTGTCAAAATATAGTTAACTGCTACTATCTTACCTTGTCTTTTCCAAATACTTAACCACAAAAACACATTTCTGTCTGCATTTTCAGCTAGTCTTGGTAATAATAAATCAGCTGAGAAGAGTAACCAAAAACACTTTATAGGAATTAGTACTTCTGTAAAGATGACACAAAAATGAGTTATGTACCACTTACTGTTGAAGTATGCACTCATGCTGACACATTTCCTCATATCCTTTTATAGCAGAATTAGACACAATGATGGCAATGGTCAAAAAATATAAAATAAACTTTTTTTTTCTTCATAAGAAAAGACATTTTTTTTTTTCACAATTAATTTAAAACTGAAATCTAAGACTTGATCAGTCATCCAAAGGACTAACCGGAATGGTACTTACCAATTCTCTACTACTGAGCATTGCAAAAGAGACACAAAACATATAAAACAGCCCAAGCTGGTTTTGGTATCATCATTTCTAGCACTGTCCATAGGGGACACTTAGTATGATAATTCCTGTTATCTATCATTCAGCACATCTCTCACAATTTAAACAATCTGCTGCCTCAGCAAAATGCCATGCTTGAGCTACAACCTGAAAGTGAGCCTGCAGTGTGCATGTATCCACCATGTATCACACCGAAAATGTAAAGGCAACAGCAGACTATGAAGGCAAGTAAAGAAATAGGAGATTGCTGCATTCCACAGCATTTTCTTTATTCCCAGCAATGCTATTGCAGAGGTCAGTTTTAGAGTCATGACTTGTTCTAATGAAACAAGACATATTTTGGGGGACAGTATTTTAAGCAAATGCTAGACTTCTCACTATACCGGCTGTTCCATTAAGATATGTACGACAACAAATTATTTTTAAAATACACAGATAGAAATATTTTTCTGTCTCATCATAAACTATACTTTCCTTCGAATCAAGCCCTCTACCGTTCTCTATATGTTTTCTTGAAAGGAAGCAGGCAATAAGCTATAAGTGCAGGCTTTATGTTTTACAGTACTTGAATTTTATTGCAGTAATTGTATCATGGACTAGTAAAGACAAGTGCACCCCAAGTTGACACTGTTTGGAGACAATGTACCCTTCTATGCCTCAAGAGGAAAAAGAAACCCAAATACTACCATAGGATGGCTTGCAAAATTATAGTCAAGTGTTCGGAAACCTTTACAAAGTAACCTAAAAACATGCCTATCTGCAATTAGAGAGTACTTAAGTAACATGGTTTATTTTGCTAATGTTAGAAAAATAAATTGCACACCTGTACATCAAATCCAACAGAAGAGTGGAAGGCAAAAGTGCAAGCTAACTGACCAACCATCCATAACAAAGACAACGGAACTCACTGGTTAGAAGTAAATTTTGTCTTGAGTTGTATTTCAGTTTTTCATTTAAAACTGATATTTTAGGAGCTTAACCTTGCTATGACATAGTAGGTTATGGCAGCCCGCAGGGAAAATGCAACACATTACATACAAAGAATGATGAATTTGAAAACATCATAAGGCACACAGGGTAGGTTGCTATCCAGCTTGCTCATACTTTGTGATGCACTAATAAAAATAGCATAGATTGCAGTAGAAGTTAATCTTAACAATAGAAGAAGCCGCACTATGGTTCTATGCCATGCTCCCATACACCTTCAGTAAAATAACACCACACACAAAAATGCAACTCTTCTAAACAACATTATCTAAAATTCTCCGCATGTACCTTTAACTGTGCTTCAAGCTTAATCAAGGGATGGTTGTCACAGATGTCAATGGAGCTTTTTGGGGAATAATGCAAAAGTAACTTCTGCACATGTACTGCTCTTATGGAGAAAAATTTGCAAATTTCTTGTTTTGCTATGAAACAGCTTACTCAATAATGAAAAGAGTAAAAAATCAAGCATCCAAAACTACAGAGTAATCTTACTCAAATTTCACCTTTAAAAATCTACCCTAACTATTCTGTGAGAATATGTGAATTCTGTCTCAGAAGCCAGTAATAACTTGATCTAATCTCAGCACCTTAGAATGCACTTTCAGACAAAAATCCTCCAGATTTATTGGAAAAACAAACATTTTACCTATGAGGCAGAAAACAAAAAAACCATATTGCAAAGATTTGAAAATGCAGTGCCATGAACGGCCCCCACAACTGAACAACAAAACAATAGAAAAAACACCCACTAAAACCTTCTTAGATTAAAGAATGCAAATATCTGGTAAACATTCCAGCTCAAATAGAAAGAACAAAAGAGATAATCTTGATCCTTCCATTCCTGCATTTTTAAAACACTGTCCTTTTCAGAATTCAGGAGTTCTCTTGCCTTTGTTCTGAAAAAAAGGTCCATTTTGTTCAAAAATCCTGGCGCAGAAACAGTTATATTAATTCATTTATATAACACATTACTTACTAAATTCAGTAATTCCCTCTTCTTACAGTATAGGTATGTTACAGACAAATCTTAACAGATGGTGGCAGTGTCAGATACAGTCCAGTGCCATTCATGAAACAGCAGACCAATTTCTGAGCACATACATTTCATGGTTTAATAGTAGCAGCACATAAAATTAAGTGCAATGGCATTTAAAATATGCCAATTCATGATCCACTATGAATCTCACTGTATGATTTCTCAAGCCAGTTAGAGAAAGACAAGAGTTTCAAAATTACCTGTTTAAACTGTTAATAACAATCAGATTAGCTAATGGGTTTTCTGTTATGAACACTCATTTTTACTCTAAAATGTTGATACAAAACCATCACACCTATTACCTCTACTAAACAGGTATAAATCAATAATGCAGCATTGTAAATTTAAATATTTTATGCAAATATTAACAAAAAAAAAAGCTGGCACATTTTCCTTATAAAGAATAAATCTTGATCATCAGAGAATTCAAATCACTTCAATAAATGGCAAATAAGGAAACCAAGGTAGAGAAAGGAAAAACGCCTTAGATGAGATCAT
Organism: Forpus xanthops; assembly: GCA_032466535.1. Classification (NCBI taxonomy): domain Eukaryota; kingdom Metazoa; phylum Chordata; class Aves; order Psittaciformes; family Psittacidae; genus Forpus; species Forpus xanthops. The sequence continues at coordinate 8,074 of JASSUY010037000.1, read as the reverse complement.
ACAGAACACCAATGGAAGCTTGAGGTTAGAAAACAGGTTTTTTGATAACTAATTCAAAAGTCTCACTGCTCAATCATGCAGTGGTTAAAAAAAAAGAAAGGAAAATAAAGCAGGTACAGAAAGCTAAAGCAGAAATTCCACAACAGTACTCAAAATACTAAGTGACATTACGTAACATTACAATTACATATGCAGCATAAAATGGCAATGACACTGAAAAAGCAAAATTATCAACACTAAGGCATCATTAATTCATTGTTCCCTTCAGAGTTGTAAAATATATTACATCATTTTATTTTCAACAAGTACCTAAAAGACATGAGAAACTACTCCATTTTTCCAAAAGCTATGAATTGATTTGAGTGGTAATTCTGTGCAAATGGTAAACAAAAATTTTCATGCACATTGTGCTTTGGTAATAGCACCTAGCTCAAGTATGGACTGTTTCTGCTTATATATGCTAATTTAGACTTCTGATTCATTTTGAGATGAAGAGAAATGCTCTGGATAAGATTGAACTGCAACTTGTTTCCTTATGAAAGTTTTTCCTCCTGATTCTTGATCTTATTTATTCTTCCTGACTACAAATAATGCCTTTTTTTTTTTTTAAGCACTACACTTTTCAGAGAACTTTTAATGTTTGCATTTCTCAGAATTATCATGCCACCATCTCTTACATTAAACAGCTCCCCAAACCAGAAAAGGGAATCATTCTCCATGCATTTTCATCAGTGACTACATCACCAAGAATGTGGGCTGTCAGCTGCTAGTGCATCACTAGTTCCACCTCTCAGCAGCACTCAACATCTGTAGCACTGCTCTCTAGGAACATGCTTGAAGCATCACCTCTCAAGGAAGGTGTGTACTAGCATGAGACACATTCTCCAGGCACTCCAGTTATACCAGCATGTTTCTCCAAGACTTGCCACAGTTGGAAGTATCCTGCTTATGTCCATCCACCCACTGTGACTGAAGGGGTAGAAATAGTTAACGAAATGGATTCAGGCGTTATCACCCTGGTCCGGCTTAAGCCCTGGGAACAACAAAGTAACACTAGGTGTTAATGCCCCGGGCAAGCCTAACCCTTGGGAACTGTAAAGACAACAACGAAGGGTAAAGATCGGTTAGCAAAACAAAGCAGAGAGTTGGCAAGATAAAGCAGAACGTGCATCTCAAAGACAGACCAAACGATGTAAATATTTGTAACCCGTAGTAGTTTTGCTGAATCGGGATGATAAGGAAGTAAAAGAGTGGGAAGTTACTGCTTAGCACTTAGTAGACTATAAAGGGGATGCAAGATGTTAAATAAACGATTTCATTTGTAACCAGAAATGGGGTCCGTGCCTTAGGTCTCCACAACCCACCAGAAAAAAAACATCTGACTACAATGGAAATTTTCTGTCCCATGGTGCCATTTGGCAACACTGGCTGCCCATGAAGCACCCATGTGTCTTACCACTGAAAGACCCATTCTGCAGTCTGCTGGGAAGCTGACTGGCAGCTTTCTTTATTCCTTGTTTTTCCTTTTACAGCTCAAGGTAGTTTTAACTTTTGTCACATCTAAACTGAGGCGGGGCAAGCTGCGCTGAAAGAGAAGCCAGTAGGCTCTCCCATCTCTTCACTCCTTGAATGCCAGCTCTAGGGATCCCATATGCTACACAGGTGGTACAGGTGGACCCAGTCATCATGTCACACTGTGGATCCATGCATTCAATGTTTCTGCATTCAATGCTCTACAGAAAGCAGAAACCATTTCAGTTAGCGTTTTCCTGCTGGAGCAATGTAAACGTAGTGCAGAACTACACCATTATCAGTTATTGCTTCTTTTTCTTTGTCCACCCTAAATAAAAAAAAAATATTCAATTCGTCCCATATGATCTAGTAACAGTTGAATTAATAGCTGAAGAAAGAAATTAACATTTGGAGCAAATATACTAGGTAAACATCTTACTCCTGTACTTGGAAGTTTGCAGTATACTCAATTAAGAATAGAGAACAAAGACACTTCAGTTTGAGGAAAATTTTTAAGGATTGGTGCTTCTGAAAACATTAAGATAAATTTGTCTAAATGAAATACTTATGAATAGATATTTATCTCTTGCCAAACAGCACGGCATTGAATTTTCTTACCAAACATAAAAGTACATCTTTAAGGCTTCCCTTTCAATAGTTTCAGAGGTTTGTCACTATGGTACAAATGGCAACTGAATTATTTTAAATGAATTGAAAACACACTTACAAAATTAGTACTTTCACTTCCAAGAATGTCTGCCAACTTACTACACTACATGAAACTTTGAGATCGGTTACTCAAGGATTTAAAACAAGAATATATGCCCACCCATGCACAAACCTGAGTATGCACATGCCCTTGACATGACCTGAACTCAGGCTATTTGTACCATATTTAAAATTTAAACTCATTTCAACTTGAATTCCCTTGAATTTTCATGCCAAGGTAATGACTCTTCTGTCACATTTAAAAACCTGGTGGATCAACATAGCATCAGGTTAAGCTTGAGTTGAGCTATTTACAGATGCCAAATAAAGTCAGTCAACAATCAGCTTCTAGTCTTGACCTGCAGCCCTACCCACTCTTACACAAGTAGCGGTGATTGTACAATAGGTTACTGGCATGGTGAGCTCCCAAAATCAATACGTGTGCAACTGTCCACTGCTGGTAAAATGGAAAAAAACACTATGCTGTTCCTGGGCCCTGTGTTTGCATGAAGACCTGAACTGGCACATCAGCCAGCTGCAGCCTACAGCACCAGTATTGCAGGGCCTCCAGCTTCTCCATTCTTAATGGCACTGGCACGCCTTTGACAACCCAGGAGCCAGGTCAGGAGCTCAGCCACCAATAACTAATCCAGTATAGAAGTGAATACCTTCCAGAACTGGCTTATCAGGTTGCCAGGTGAGAGCTAATGTAAATTCTGTCACTAACTGCCACTGACAGGCTTAGCTGGAGTGAATCACATCTTCAGGGAGGAGTAAGGCTTCCCTGTAGTCACCTACTCTTCCCTATTTCATGACATTGCCCTTTACAGTGCCAGCCTTGGCATTAAAACAGCTTTTGAACTGAGACAGCCAGCAGAAAAGTGTTCACTTTTTGCAGAGTTAAAATAGGTTCATAATACGAGTGAGCAGTTCAGCATGACTGAAAGGGGAAGCAGGAGAACACAAGTCTGCTCTGTGATGGAACTGAATCCCAGGAGTGACTTCTCAAGCAACCTCAGCTCTAGATCACTGAAGGCTGCTTTTACTAATGAATCTTCTTTCCTCACAGGTTCCTATTAATAAAGAATTACTGACATTTTTCTCCTTTCCACTTAGCTTTAATTAACCATCTAAACTTCACTACTGCTTATATGCAGCACCCAAGCTGAAAAAGGACTGATACACAAAAAGTATTCACAGAATCTCTAAGCTTAAAAATCCACACTGAACAGTTTCTAACACAGTTTATTTTCCCTAAACTATCCAGACTACATCAAATGCACTCAACAAGAGACACTTTCTAGACTTTCACCCATCTCCATACAAGCTAAAGTGGCTTGTTACTAAAAAATGTCTGGTACATGCAAGCATGCTGATTTATCTGGACTTTCAGCAAGAGCAAAAGATAGCTAAGGCGGAAACCTGCTGTAGCAATCCAGGGTCTGGTGGTAACTCAGAATCCCTCTCTGCAGATAATTGGTGTTGCTACGGCAATTACTCTGCTTTCTTAAGGCCTTGAAAAAGATGAAATGCTTAAATGTGTCATTCAAGTAATTATGACAGCAAAAGTGAAAACCTCAAATGAGGACACACATGGAGAGTCACACCGCCTTAGCAGTGATAGCTTCCAGCTCTCTTAAATCCCTGGCAACCTTTATGACATAAATTACTGTTGGATAACTTCTTGCAGACAGTCCTTGATAAAATAACAATATTATTTTAAGAACACTGCATAAATTACATAGTTTAAGTTTTAAGAATAATGGGACAACAGTGACCTACTGAATACTGTAACTTACCTAAACTGAAGCCTAACAAAGAGAAAGTTGCTCTGCTTATCATACCACGTGCTTTGATTTTTGAAGGCTTTTTTAAAAATTTTTTTTTTTAGCCTTTAAACAGACAAAAATACTCAAGTGTTAGGGAAATAACCATCAGTATATAAAAACCAAATTTGTTTTTGTGAATAAGGTCCATCTCTTCTGAGCTAGAACTCTGAGAAAATGATAATGCTATGTGAGGTTGGTAACTGTATAGAAAACTGCAAAAATTTCAGTGACACAGCAGTACCACAACATGTGAATTTGGATTAACATTTTTCTTGTGTACCTGAAGAATTGAGATGAGGTTAAAAGCAAAGGGCTTGATTTCAGAACTTATGAGGGAAGAAAGGGAAAAAAGATGCAACTAGCGATGAAAATTTGCAAGCAGAGAATTTTGTTCAAGTTCCCTGAAAACACATAAACAAAACCCAATCATTTGGTTAAATTATTAGAGAGAACCTTGTATGGCTTCTGGAAACCATGTCAAGATCCTATGTTCTCTGGAATCCTCTATTTATTTAAATTAGAAAATCACAACAGTATTATAGAAAATACAGCAACCATAATACTTTTTAAAATATCTGACATCAAATGTATTTGTAAGTCTTGCCCAAACATAACTGTTTGTTGGTTTGTTTTGTTTTTAAAATTTTGATAGCAGGTACAAACAATAAACAAAACAACATATTTCAATAAGCAGCACATAATCACCAATTACTGTTAATGCTATTAGTTTACGAGATGGTTGAAATGTAAGTATTTTTTGACTACCGTTAGTAAATATTTATAAATAACTTTTTTTAACTCACGGTAAGAAACCAAAACAAAAGGTAGAATTATCTGAAAGCAGTGAATGGATTTAAATACAATAATAATAACTGAGTTTCAGCTATGGGTTTTACTTGAATTTAGAAAGAGGTAGTTTGTAATAGACCAACTATAATGATAAGATCTGCTAAAGCTTATTTTTAGCTTATCATGGTTGAAAATTAATACTTTGCTTAATCTACTACTTTATAAAAATTACATATTTCATCACAATGTGCATATATACTTCTAATCAGCTGCTGAAAAGAGAACAAAATTAAAACCTGCAAGACATTCTCTTCTCTTTCAGAATTTCAGACCACCCAAATTTCAACTTTTGCTTGTATATAAAAGCAAAGTATATAAAAAGGAGATCTATTATTACTATTATCAAAAGAAATTTCTTATATTACATACTGACCTATGCATTATCTGTACACCATGATCAAGTTTGTTACTTACATAAGGGTTTAGCTTCCCAAGAATAAAAAGGAAGTATTCATCAAAACAATAAAAGGAAAAAAAAAATCCAGAAATTCTCCTCCCTTTATGTGCAGATATATTTAACTAAATCAACAGCAACTGTTAAAGAAAAAAATCACTAGGTTAATTCATCAAAGCATAAATATAGATGCAAAGTCAGGTTTAAGACATATACTTTGAACCTGTGCCAAACCCAGCATGTTAATTTTCCTCTGTTCACAGAGCGCTAAGTTCAGTAATGAGAACAAAACCTGTTTGCCAATGTAAATACAATGAAGCTGTCCTTAATTAGCACATGCAAATGTAAATTCAGAAAATTGCTTATTATTTAAAATGTTCAAAATTGTAACTTCTACTTATACAAATTTAGAGATTATATGCAGTGTAATTAGGTGTATATTTTAAGGATACGCATTAATCATAATTTGTCTTTGCAAATAGGATTAATTAGTGTTTGTAATAGCATATGCAAGTGAAGATTAAGTTTGAATCACACTTGCTCAAGTAATAGACTAAATGAAGTCAGGACCACTTTTTTTTTTTTTTTTTTTTTTTTTTTTTACAAAAAGGGATCTACATTCTACTCTGCTCTTGTGAGACCTCACTTGGAGTATTGTGTGCAGTTCTGGTGTCCTTAACATAAATAGGACACGGAACTGCTGGAACAAGTCCATAGGAGGACCACGAGGATGATCAGGGGACTGGAGCATCTCCTGTATGAGGACAGGCTGAGAAAGTTGGGGCTGTTCAGACTGTTGAAGAGAAGGCTGCATGCAGACCTCACAGCAGCCTTCCAATATCTGAAGGGGGCCTATAGGGATGCTGGGGAGGAACTCTATATGGGGGGCTGTAGTGAGGGGACAAGGAGTAACGGGTTCAGACTTAGGTGAAGTTTAGATTGGATGTGAGGAAGAAATTCTTTGCTGTAAGGATGGTGAGGCACTGGAATGGGCTACCCAGGGAAGTTGTGAATGCTCCATTGCTAGCGGTGTTCAAGGCCGGGTTGGACATAGCCTTGGGTGGCATGGTTTAGTGGGAGGTGACCCAGCCCATGGCAGGGGGTTTGAAATTAGATGATCTTAAGGTCCTTTCCAACCTTAACTATTCTATGATTCTATAAGGTCCTAGCATCATTTCAGAAACTTTCATAGTAAAAGAAAATGAACAAAACAGCAAATCATGCCCATGCAAAAGACACTGCAAAGCACGTCATTTATGATGCACCAGAGCACCCGAATGAAGTGCAATTGACTTGCACATATAAGGAGCCCAGAGTTCAGCATGCTGAGAGAAGGTGACTGAAAAGGTTCCTACCTGCAACTTTTAAAGGCAGAGCAGATTTCTATTCTCTAATGTTCTAGCAATGGTAAAACCCTCTTCCAGTCAAATACAGTGGAAAGTCCTTACTTCTAGGACATAACAATTTCATGCATTCATAGACAGTGACACAGCAATTACTACTCATTAGTACAAGATAAAGTTTTTGGCATATTTCATGTAGATATGGTCCACACTGGAAAGCCTCTGCTTTATACTAATTGAGAATGCAAGGGTAGAGAAAAGGAGATGCACTAATGAAAAAAAGCTCTATTAAAAAGAATAAACAACACCAAAAATACACACAAAAGTTTAAAATAATTTTTATTTCCTCTACAAAACCTACCAGCTTCTCATATGTGCATAACAAGTTGTGCCTGGGTCATTTACATTATAAAGGTTTTGAAATTCCAACAGTCACTTTGATCCAAATCCACAAACCATACTTAGGGTTTTGGAGGATGTTGATTGCAGTTGGTACTTAAATATGTCTGTATTTAGACTGATATGCTACAAAATTTAGCATATTAAGGTGTCTCTTAATAAACTCCTTGAGTCTGCAAAACCTTCAGTGAAGGATCAGCGTACTGACCTGACCCTGTTCACCAACAAATATCAGTGCTGATTTGGTTTAGAAACCAGTTTAATTATTTTTGGGGATGGTGGCTCAAGTTTTGTTATGCTTAAGTTTTATTAAAAGAAGGCCTTGGATATTAAATATTTATTTAGTGCCACCTTAGAGCCCACTTGTGGAAGCGCATTATGCTGCTCAAACTAATTGTTTTCCTGAAATGAGAAAACCACAGTAAGATGCTGAGTTAGTATTTGTTGCAAGAAGTGACTCAGCCCTTTTGAAAAGGTAATGTTATTAAAACATAGGAGAGAAAAAAGAAAAAAGCACTTCAGATACTTTGCATTAATACCACATTAGCCTTACAGATCCTTTGACACTGCATTATGTAATTTGGATTTTGGTTCCATTTACAGCTAGTGATGAAATTGTAATCCTTGGATAAGTGTATAATCATGTACAATCATAAATCAGTTTGCCAACTTTGCCTAATTAAAGGCATCATAAATAATCTGGATAACAGACTATAATCAGTCGACCTGCAAAATCTAGAGTTGTAGTGGCCAATTTCTACTTCAGCAAATGTAGCTTCCCTTGAAATTAAGAGGGTATCAGCATACCTACCTAACATCTGCACATTGCTTCTTATAATCACATATCATTCAACTACTGTAGAAAGTAAGAAAGTTATACAGTTATCAAAAATGGAACTAACCTGCAGAAGTTTTCCCCATAGAGCACTAAAGCAGCAAATATTTCCTCCAGAAGTGTCTACCGTATTGTCATGGGTTCAGCAGCAGCAGTCATTTTTCTTTAAGCAGTAGCTGGTGTAGCACTGTGTTTTGGATTTTTA
>JASSUY010036999.1:47747-58169 GCA_032466535.1 Forpus xanthops | reverse complement strand
ATTTTTGTAACTAGGAATGCCTGTAAAACCTTCACTGGAGACCATGTAAAATTGCAGCTCCATCTAATGGGTTTTGTTTCCTGTAATCAGACTGGAAGACTTTGTGTAGGCTTTCCACGCCTCCACAGTTAACAGACTTAACTGAAGTCTAATAGGATATGACGGCTCCACAGCCCTACAATGTAGGTTACAGCTTAAGTCTCTGAAGGGAGCTGTAGTCTGATCCATTTTGCCATTCAACTCTGAGGTCTGTGACAATACTCTGCAGGGTAGCAAAGACTAAGTGTAATACATGGGAGTTAGTAGTTAAAGCTTTTGTGAGGAAGGGGAAATAGCTTAAAATAACTACGTTTGTGATATATTACTGTTCTCATTAAACTTTTGTTGTTCTCTCTCATATGACATGACATTATAACTTTTAATTTAAGCATATTGTGTTTTGCTTGGTGCCAGCTAGGGGTTTATTACACGCTTGCCACTTTGAAGCTTTTATTGTTCACTTACTGTTAGTTACAACACTAGGAGCATGGCCCTGGTTCTCATCACTGTTTTAAGTAACTCCTTGTGTGGTCTCTTGGAGCTACAAAGCAAAAAGCAGTTCAAAGACATTTGGAAATTGACATTTGAGACTTTATTTTGCATCCCCTTTTACAGATGCAGTTTGGCCAGAGTAGATCAACAAAATGGTTACTACTGTAAGGTGTCAAAGTGACTTGGGAATATTCAGTGTCTTAAGTATTACAGAACAAAGGCTTCCAAGCTCTGATCCATATGCCATGGTAAACTGTAGCGAGCCAACTGCTTGCATGGTACTGGTTCTCTCTTGCCTTTACAGCAGTTCACTAAAAATCCTTTCCAGAGCTTTTGCTACTGGATCAGTAGAAGGCATTTGAACGGAAAACTCACAAGTGGAAAGTAACATGTGCAAGAAATAAGCTTAAAGATAAAATCCATTAAATTAAAATAGAGGCAGCAGATCCAGAATTTTCCTCTGCAAGCATCAGCATTTTACTGATGCTCAAAAATTTTTATAGCTATTTCTTAATACTGCTTTAAATATTCTCCTAGAGTATGACCAGTAGCTATAACAGTGTCAGGTTTTATGTTAAATGCATTGTTTTGTCCATGTTTTACCCAGCCTGATCCTACCAAAACCTTAGGAGTGACTTATGCAATGAGAAACTAATTAAAGCTTCTATGGTATTACAGAAGACAATACCCATCCCAAAATTGCACTGCGTACAGGCCGTAGTCCTCAAAACCCAAGTAGTTGTATACAGCAAATAACTAAAGTACAGAAAGATTCAGAACAAACTGATTTGGAGAATAAAAAGAGAATTAAAGTCCTAGAAGTATTTTAGGTTGGAAAGTTACCTCCTAAAGGATCTGTAGTCCAACCTTCTGCTAAAAGCACATCTAACTTCATAGCTAGAGGAGGCTGCCCAGTGCTGTATAAATTTGAGTGAATCCAAGGAGGGGGATTCCACAGCCTCTCCAGGCAACTTTTGTTTGTAGAGGAGCAGCACGAACCAATGGACTTTTGCTGGAAAGGGTGTGTTTATTGTATTATTCTGGAACAAATCTTTGCAGCTCTGCAAGAATACTGCAGAATTCAGTACACTACTATTTTCTCTTAGTGCTTATCTAAGCATGATAAAGGAGCACAGGAGGTATAGTAAGGGGAAACAGCAATATTGTGTACCCCATAAATATTTTATATTTGTGACTAAGGTGGCAAAGGTTTTAATAACTCTTAAAAAAAAACAAACAAACACAAAAAAAAAAACAACAAAAAAAAACACCACAAAGAGAATGTAATACTGTGGAAATAAAAGTATTCAGGCTTAGGGAGTTGAGTATTAAGATGTCAGTGGTGAGCCTACCTGGAGGAAATTGTCTGTCACATTCAATTCTTACCAAGTCCTACTTAACTCAGTAGATTATAGGGAGGTTTACACATTTTAAATATCCAGGCTGCCTTCAGTCTACATGATAGGCAGAGATTTCTAGCAGTTAGAGGTAATGTTCTGTGCGTGTAACTGAAAACTGTACATCTTTTCCCTGTATCATTTAGGTAAATGGCTGCCTGCTGGATCCTGTACCTCCCGTGACAATAAGGAAAGGATGCCAATCATTGCCTACAAGCATGATGGAAACTTCTATTGATGAAGGAATAGAGACAGAAGGCGAGTCAGAAGATGACCCTGCACAGTCATTTGCAGCACTACAAGCAGCTCGCTGTGGGAAGCGACGTCATACTCTGGCAGAAGTTACTAACCAGCTGGTGATGATGCCAGGCACAGGTACAGAAGTTAGCATGGACATCTCAAACCTCATTTCCTGCTCCCAGTACTCAGCCTAATAGCCCAGGATGACAAGCACAAATCAGAGCTTTTTTGGTTTCATTACTTAGTATTTGCTATAGAGGCCAAGGGTGCGGGGGGAACACAAAAAAATCACCCCAAAACTTGTCATACAGACAGTATAAAACCCAAGCAGCAAATACACAGCTTGCTGCAGTCATGTACAACCCCAATGGCAACTAGTAAAGTCTGTCAAATTGAATTGTTTTTTTTTTTTCACATAACAAAATGCTCCATATCATTCATCCCCTAAAGGTGTGCTGGCAGAGGAGGACATTGGGGAAACCAAAACCTCTGAATTCTCAGATATTCCAAAGTCAACAAGATGACCAAGCCTTTCAGCTCAGGCTACAGTCTTACAAGAATTATCAGGGAGAGGCCGGTAAACACAAAATATGACCAAACCCAAAACTGGATGCTCTCCAAGCAACCGGTGAACATCATCTGCATAGTGTCTTACTGCTGCAGTAATGTAAAAGCCAGTAGCAAATCCCCGTGCTGGTACTGCAAATGTTAAATGACAGCTGCTTTATGAAACTTGATTATCTGTTTTGTTTCCTCTAAGACAGTCACTGTTGGCAGGAATAACTGGAGCCTGTAGCACTTCCTCTGCTTTGCTGAATTATTGCTGCACATTCCTTTTATTTTGGCGTTTGTTTTTTGTCACAGGGAAAGTCTACTCATTGGATGAAAATTCATCTCTGGGCAGTATTGATTCAGAGTATGACATGGGATCCATTCAGAGAGATACTAAATTCCTGGAAGACACCCCTTCCTTGAAAGAAATGGTACTAACTAACCAACAAGCACCAGGCATGACAAGACCTTTCTTGGGTCTCAGACCTGCCAATCCAGCCATGCAGGCACTTGCCTCTCAAAAGCGAGAGACCCACAATCGCTCTCCTGTCAGTTTCCGAGAGGGGCGCAGAGCTTCAGACACATCCCTCACACAAGGTAATTATAACCATTATCATAACACACTATATCTAGGCATGGTAGTACATGTACTCCATACACAAGAAGCACCGAGCCACCTTGTAACTTGATTGTCATTCAGCTTATTTCACATTTGCTATGCTAACCAGGTCCGAATCAACTGAATTTCTGACACGGGTTTTGCTCAACTCTTCTCCAGGAATTGTAGCATTTAGACAACACCTCCAGAATCTGGCACGAACCAAAGGAATCCTGGAACTGAACAAAGTCCAGCTGCTGTATGAACAGATGGGATCAGAAGAAGAACCTTCTCTGACATCAACTGCCACACAGTTGCAGGACCTCGTTAATAGTCCTTCTCAGGTACAGAAATCAAGCTACATCTTTCAGATGCTAATGCTTTAAGACAGATAAGAAGAGGATAAGGTGTTCTGGAGATCTGACAAGAGCTAATTTACACATAAAGTTCTCTCTTTTCCTTTCTGTCTTCTGCAAAATAGAGAATGGGCAGTTGCAGGCTAGCCTTTACCATGCTTATGGTGTCACACTGCGATGGCCTTGTGAGCTTTCCGAATCCAACATTTTATTGTATGGATGCCTACTCTGTACATATCCTCTCAACCATTATTGAAAGCTTTTCACCTTCCATACTGAAGGTGTGAAATGAGAGCTTCATAAAAGCACTTTCAGAGTTTAGATAGTTTCCTAACCATGTATATTTACTATTTCAGAGGCAAGTCAGAAAATTCTAGTTACAAGTGAAACCTCTGCCAGGGGAAATCCTTAAAGAAAGAATTGAGTGAGAAAAGTTTTTTCTGGGGATGAAACTTGTTCCTCTTCTCTCTGCAGGAGGAAGGATCTCAGCAGCAGCAGGAAGCTGCATCTGCTTTCCCTAGTGGTGCACATCCCCCATTATTACCCAGACGACAGAGCTTAGAAACACAGTACTTACAACACAGGCTCCAGGTACCATACCTCCCCTCCACTGAATGAAACCCTCTGCTGTTACTAGACAGCAAACTAGCCTTTTAGATTTTGCTACTCAAGAAAATCAGTCAAAGGCTAAATTAGTAGAGAATGGTGGAATTTGCAATTACACTGAATTTCTGCCAGACTCTAACCCTCATTATGCAAAAAGTGTATTACTGCTGTTTTCCTACTCAGACTCTTAACTGTACAGTGTTATTAAAGCAATTTGAAGTTAACTGCTAGTGAATACCTATTATCAGTGTTGCACCTCATAAAGGTTATGCATCGGCATCTGAGGAGCTACTTCTGACCCCCTGGGGTACTCTTACTGTTTGTCCCCCCCTTTTCTTTTTAGGCCAGTTTTCATATGGCTTTAGTTTTAAAAAAACTTTTTTTTCCCCAGCTTGCAGCTTCTCTTTTACTTGGGAAGAAACCAATCATTAGATTTTTATCATACTATCTATCAAGCAAAGATATTCTTTGTCAAAGAGTTAGAAGCCAATAAACAGTAAGGGCTGTGTTTTCAGACAGTAGCTCTACTGACAGCTTCTGAAAAATGGAGCTTGGGCAGTTACACTGTCATAAGGATTCTTTCACTTGCTTTCTGGACCAATGCGTTAAAATCAAATGCAATTTAAAAAGCATTGCTTTTCTTGCAGAAACCTACTCTGCTATCAAAAGCTCAGAATACTTGCCAGCTATACTGCAAAGAATTGCCCCGGAGTCTGGAACAGCAGTTACAAGAGCACAGGTAAGAGGCTTTCAAACTATGCAGATATGTTACTTATTTTAACTCTCAAGAGAAATAAAAGAACTGGAACAATCTTTATCCAATTATAAATTCTTTCAAAAAGGAAAGCTTCACTTTAAAATGTGTAAGGACACAGCCCTCCTTTTAAAAGAGGGGCAACAGTCCTGCCATGTGTTTACAAATTTCTGTGCTAGGAGCTCTTTATGAGCTAACACTGCTAGGATGCAGGTAAACAGCAAATACCTGCCTACTTCAGTTAGTGCTAATGGGTGTATAGAAGCATAGGTAGAAGTTACCCTACTACTGACATGGTCATACTTAATTACACCCTCATCCTCCAAACCACCCACTGTTTGTAATCTACATATTGCAGTATATATCGTAAGTCGGAACATGGATCATGTATTTCTGCCTGCTGGGAAGGCCTGCAGTCACTGAGGTATTTCCTGTCTCATACCCATGATGCAATAATTTTGCAGTACAGGAAACCAGCTTCTTCTTGTAGAACATCAGTTTAGAAAAGACACTCCTCTGAAAAGCTTGTATGGATTATAGCCAAGATTTTAATTGCCAGTTCAGTAGGTGACTAAACAGCTGATCAAAAGGAGGTCTGAAAACTCACCCTGTGTGTATTTGCTGAAAGATTCTGGCCTGCTGTACAATGTAATAAACAAGATTGTCCAGAAATTGTCCAATTCTGTACTAGACTCCCTGCTAAACTGTTTTGAGTGACTAGCATGCAGGACTCATGTGAGTGGCTTAACACTTCAAAAAGCAAAAATAATTGCTGTTTATGTCCTTGATTCAGGCTGCAACAGAAGCGACTCTTTCTCCAGAAGCAGTCCCAGCTGCAGGCCTATTTTAACCAGATGCAAATAGCTGAGAGCTCATACCCAAGGTCAAGTCAGCTGCCACTTTCATGCCAGGAGGAGCAGCAGCAGCAGCAATCAACCCAGTTCAGCTTGCAGCAGCCTCTGAGCCCTGTGATGGAGCCCTCCTCGGAACAAATGCAATATAACCCCTTCCTCAGTCAATACCAGAAGGTACAGCTGGATCCACTGCCATCATCCCAAATCACCAGCTCATCACGGCTGTCATCACCAGTTCAGGTGCAGCAGCCACCACAGTCCTTACCCTATTCATATCAGACTTGTGAATTGCCTGTTGTCACTTCTTCTGAGCCAGACTACCCAGACCAGTGCCAGTATTCCATGGACCCAGCACAACAGAGCAGTGTAGCATTGTCTGACAGCCAGAGCAGCTCTGCATCTCATGAGTCCCAGTCAAACTATGATGCATTAGCCCTGTCAGAATTGCCTGGACTCTTTGATTGTGAAATGATGGAGACTGTAGATCCCCAGCACAGTGGCTATGTCCTGGTGAATTAATACCATGGGGTGACTAACATGAGTGGAAGACAGGACAAATGGAGAAGCATGTGAGTTTTTTGGTTTGTTTTTTTTTTTTTTTTTTTTTTCTTTTTTTTTACCCCAAAATTCATGGTAATTTTACAAACCTTGAATTAACAGCGAAAATAAAAACCCACCTGACTGGAAAAAAAAAGCAGGAGGTGGCAAGAAGTGTTTGGCCACTAGCCCCTCTGGCTGATGGCAGGGGCTAGATAAGAGATAGTGCAGTTTCATCCCACAAAAAACTAGTTTGCAATGGAGGAGGCAAAAAAGGTGAATTTTAGAGCCCCTTATGAGTCGATGACATTCACTTGGAGAAATGAGAGTGAGTGCACATTGTATTGTACTTCTTGGCAATAAAAAGCAATAGTTTTTATTGAAATTCAGGGTACATTTGGGTCTGCACTGATGGCAACCGTGATATTCTTGAAACAGTAGCGTGAGATGGACTTAATGGGGAGTTGCACTTTGGCATCCGACTGCTGGTTAAGCTACTGATTTGGAACTACTTGCTGGTAAGTCTCCAAGATCACCAGGCATCTCAGGCAGCCTCCACTTCCTCCTGCTAGCAAGTAAACAGTATTTCCCAAGCCTGCCAAGGAACTCTTAATTGCCCACTAAGGGAAACTTCTGGATCTCTGCTAAGTGACATGTTGACTTTGTCAAAAGATACCTGGAACTGACACAGGGCACCACAGTGGTTTGTAGAGACCTCTGGGTGGGGATCAGAACACTGAAGTATACTTCACTGAAGGATCAGCTAACAGGGAGACAGAAGGTAAGAAGTACCCTGACAAAAATCAAGAGCTCCAGCCAATGACATTTAAAACAAAAATATCCACCTGGGTGGCTTTTGAAATCAACCCATTTTGCAGGCAGGCCTTTGTGGAAGGCTCTGTCTTGGAGAAGTTCTGATCACTGGAAAGGATCCATCTGTCCTTTGGTTGCATTTTAAAAGCAAGCAAACAAACTGTATTTTGAATTAGCAGTATGTGTTACTGGTGGTTTATTGAGCTTTGTATATTTGGACAATTATTTAGGGGTTTAGAACTTAAGGATAAAAACAATGAGCTTAAAAAAACCAACCCTGTGAAGTGATAGTGCTGTGCCTTTTTCAGTTCTTTATCAGCCTATATGCTTTTTTCTGAAGAAAGTAGACAATGCCCCATTTATATCCCTGCTATAGCCAAAGTCCCTTCAGAGCACACGTTCCACCATGTGGAATGTGTTTAACTTTCTTAGTGTTTTGATTGCTCATGTATATATAACATTGGAAGTATTGCAGCAATATTTAGCATCACGAACTGTTGATGTATCAACCATTTCAAGAAATACTCAACAAGCAGTTGTGTCTTCAGAACTTTCAGTCATGAAATGCAAGTCACAGGAGCAGCATCGATTAGGAATCTGCAGAAAGTTTAGAACTCTAATTTGGGTTTTGTCTGTAGCCTTTAATTATTGTGGGACATTGCAAGACTATAGACAAACAAGGCTCACAGCTGGACAGTTCAGCCCTTTTCTAAGCAAACATAAGCACAATTGCAGATTCATTAAAGCACAAAGAATGGCAGAGAAACTGTGCTGATTGTGTAGGAAACATCACTGTTTGCTGGAAAGTTTGGTGAGCTAAGGTCTTTGATACTACAGATGAGAGCATAGCAAGGTGGATAATCAGCCAGCGTTTACAGCAATAAGACTGCATTTGAAAGTGGAACAGTAGGATTTAGTCACTGCATTGTAGGCAAAGGAAGGGTTTAACAACTGGTAGAAGCAACTTTCTTCATATATACTACACTTAGAGGCAACTCCTGTTGCTATGTAGCCTCTTTGGTATCAGTCCAGTTGTGCAGCTGGACTCAATCCTTAAGTGCTCAGCTTCTACCTCTGATGCCACAGTGATTCTCAAGGCATCAGCAAAGGAGAATTTAAAGAACAGGGTTCTACGCTACTTCTGCAATGCAAGATAAAGAGGGCAAGAAAGCTTTACTTTAAATAGCCAAGATAAAAAAGGGTTTTGTTGTGTGGTTTCCTTTCAAAAGGAAACTTCTCTGACACAGCTATCCCACAAAAATCCCTGACACCTTAAGTGACTAACGAAGGGAAAGGAAACAGCTTGACAAATATGGCAGCAAAACAGACCAGGCATTTCACTACTGCAAAAAAAGGCAACAAAGAGTCTTGTCCTTTCATTCATTCTTCCCTATCCACAGCATAATAAACACTTTCTGGAATTTTAATAACAGACCAATCACTCAAGGAGCTATATGGAGAGAACTGCTAACAGGACACACAACACCTATGGAGTCAGGCCCAATTCTGCTCCCGGAGCTGGATTACTGACGTAACTATAACCTCTTCCTTCCCCATCCAACTCCAGGACACTGAACGTTTCAGCATTCAAATATAAAAGTAATGCTGTTACTGACTTCTGTGATTCATTTATCAGGATGTGCCAATTAGTCTAAGCTCATTTGAGCTTTGCAGTGCTGGTAAGGGGAAAGCTACAGTATTTCTTTAATACAGTTTAGCCTGACTCTTCCCCTCAACCAAAAATATATTTAACATTTCATGTAATTTCCTTCAAGCCAATTAGACTAAAAGGCTTCTAATACAGCAAAGCATCCATTGGGCACCACTTTGTACTACTTTGAAGTGGCTTTTTTGTTCAAATCTGTTATGTCTAACATTAGAGAACTGTGTACACTACTGTTAAAGTAATTATTAGCTTTATTATCTTGTATTACAGACTCCTTTGAAGAGACTTTGGTGTGATGTATATGGGGTAAAAATTTCATATGGAGAAAAGTGCAATATGTGTGTGTGTGGTACGTTCTTTAATGTATTTTTTTAAGGAGTTAGAGGGTTTAGTCTTTGCTTTGGGAAAAAAATGCACTAGTTTTGTGAGCTCCAGTTCGGCAAGTTCATCTGTAGTATTTACATGCAACTGATATGCTGGACTCTGTAAAGCAGTTACAGTGTATTAATACAAAATAAAGAATATGTGCATTTCATTTTTAAATATCTAGTGAGCTAAAGCAGCCCCTGCCCCTCTTCTGTTCTTAGCAGCCTCTATGTAGTATATTGAGGTTATTTTCTCTCTGTGGCACCAAGCTGCAAATGGCAAAAAAGAAAATTAATGTCTACTGAAAAGACTGGATTTTCTAAACTGAAGTTTGCTTCCTATCATTTTGACATACTTGGGGTAGTTGATAGCACTAATTTCCGAAGGCACATGTGAACAGACAAAGCATTCCAATAGCTTCAACAACAACAACAATTTCTTTACCACCTGCTATGCCAGGGAATGACGAAATACTTCAGGAGCATGTCTCCAGCATAGGAAAGGTCATCAGTCAGTCTTTAAGGCAAACCAAAGAATCGTGGGTCACTGCAGTCTTTTGAGAGACTGGAAAGCTTTGTGCCATGAGATTTTTAAAGCATTTTCCACCTTCATTAACAGATGACTCCTTCAAAATTACCCGAGGTAAAAAAATTCTGGCAAAACTGGGCATTTTTTTTTCCCCTGTAGAATCAGAAATTAAAAGATTAGCCTTGTTTTCTGCTCTCCCCCTTCTCTGCTCAGATAGCAAGTTTGAACTGGCCTATAAGAGTCCTCCTGAGATGCAAAGCCCCGCTCCCAATAGAATACAATACAGATATTGATGAACTGCATCCTCATAACTGCTTAAAACCTTTTACCCTGATCTGGGATGCAATAGGTTTATTTCACCTTTGGTCTTAGAAGAGAGGCTTCTTTCCTCTTGGACTGTAAGCAACACAGCAGTGAAAAACTCATCTTGCTCTGTTGCTTAAAGCACTACAGCACTTCTGTCCTATTGAGGGTGAATGTCAGAATTGTTTAGGTTGGAAAAGACCTTTAAGATCATTAAGTCTACCTGATAGCTTAGCAATGCCAAGTCCTCCCCTAAGCGGACCATTTCTGCTCTCCACTAATTTAGGCAGAAAGCTTACATTCACAGAGAGAATAGGCTAT
>JASSUY010036999.1:0-47698 GCA_032466535.1 Forpus xanthops | reverse complement strand
GAGCATCATCAGAGCCCCGAAGGTTACTAACACAGGGAAACAGTTACAGTTCTTTCTTAGGGCTGCAACAATAGTTACATGACACAAAAGCTCATGACCCATGCATGTATGTGAAAAACCTCTCCATAGCTGTTTCCTCAGTAGCACTAGCACCACTCCTGTGGCCTTCAGCCATGCTGGGCAGAAAGGAGCACAGTACCCAGCAGATTCACCTATACTGAAACTGCAGTAGCATTTGTGTAGCAACCTCAGCTACAACTTGGAGATGAACAGTTGCAGCCGAGCAGTTTGTGTGACACACTGGGACACAAAACACTTTGCAACAGAATGAGTAGCTTGGTTTGTAACAGTACTGACCGACTCACTGATCATCTTCCACATTCCTGTGAATAAGAAGTACCAAGAAGCCTTTAGACTGTACCTGGACAGGACACCAGTAACACTGTGCCTTAACTCTACACAGAGCATGACACATTCAACATACCCCTTACAGCTGCTTTCCCACATACTGCTGACTCCCAGAACTCCCATGTTGGGCAATGATCCAAGCAAGGGGTGAAGTGCAGTATGTGCCTGCATGTCCCACTCAAGCACAGACATCAGCCAGAGATCACAGCATGACTCAAGCTGCACAGACAAGGACTGTTAGTCACTCCTTCCCCAACAGCCCCACAAACAGGCTACACAAGGACAGGAAAGAAAGAACTTTCCCATACAGACATAGCCGTTCACTGCTACCAGTCAGAGCAGAACCAGAGAAGGTCACGCTTTGAGGGGTTGCCTCAACTAACCTTTTAAAAGCTGCCTGGAAGAGACTCACCTCCCCATCCCCCAGCCCCCAAATGCAAAGGCTAAATCCTCCTTATTCCACTGGAAACAGGATAAAGCCCTCCCCCTCACTGAGATAAATTCTGACTTACAGACTAGGTCAGAGCCTTTAAATCCCTTGCAGAGTTGCAGAACACAGCATTTCCCTGCTGGGCCTCAGGCCAGCAGAGCTTTCCTTTTCGCTGTTATCTGGCTGACCGTGCTCATTTAAGTCCCTGGCAGATGGGTCAGCAGCAAAGCTGTCACAGGAACACAATACACGAGGTAGCATCCAACCATCGCTACAGTTTATGCATGGGGTGAAAGCAGAATGCATACACATCTCTTCTGCTGATTAGGCTTTTACAGTCCAGGCATAGCTTTAAAACTGTCTGGATTTGGTGCACAGCATCTATATGAGTCTGTTCACCTTGCATCAGTCAAGGAAGACAGAAGAAAGAAACTGGAGCAGGACAATCATCAGGGAGGTAAAAAACATGTAGGGAGAAAGGAAGGGGAAAAAAAAGAGAGAACAATGATATCCAATTTGAAAGCTTCACCAATCAAGGGAAGCACTGTCTCTCAGTGGGGATTGATATGCCTCTCAATGGCAATTGCAAAGCAAGGAATGATTTTGCTTTCACTGCTTTAAGGTGGTGATTGCAAAGCACCTGGACTACTGCTTATCCCTCAAGATACAGAGAATAACACAGTGACACTAAGGTTTCAAAGTCTAAAGAATATACTCCATGTGGACCAAACATTGCATTAACCAGATGTGGACAGGTTATTCTGATTCTCAGTGGTTGAAAATTAGTAGAACAAAGAGTAAGTATAACAGAGCATGGACATCCAGACAAAGAGATTTTAGGTTAATCTGAGTGCAAAATCCTAATATAGAGTGGAAATTGAAGCCAGGAAAGACATGTGTAGCTCACAGTATGTTCCAATTTAAAAAGCTCCTAATGAAAAGTCACACTTACAGTTTCAGCAACAGAGAAAACAATTTCGTGCCAATAATTTACTATCCACAAGCTGACATCAAACAGGAAAATGTTTATTATATTAGAAAACCATCCAATACTACAAAGGATGAGAAGTTAATCCTAGGGCCCTGCAGAGTTAAGCAGTCAGGGCCAGAAGGCAGTAAATATTAAGAAACTGAAGCTTTTTTAGCTCTTAAAGGGGTCAAAAGGCATATCCAAAACCTGACAATCACCACAAACCTAAGAATAACCAGAGACACAAGCAGGATATGCTAGGACACCCTCCTTGTCCTCAGCATCATGGCAAGGAATCCCAGACAGACCACATGGATATATACACATCACAGCAACATGCTCATCAATATGTGGGTACAAGGGTGTAAGCAACTCAAGCCAGGTTTGTTTTAAAATGCAATATTCTTCCCCTTCTATAAGAACTTACACTGTGGTTTGCTATATTGCCAAATTATTAACCACAACTGTTTCTAAACAACAAAGACTAAGTGTGGGATCTTCCCTCTCCCACCAGCCAGACTGCAGGAGTATGCAATGGGAACCTCCCTTACCTCCCATCTGGCCTCACAAACCTACAGAAACACAAGGCAGTTCAGTACATGGCTCATAGTGACTTCTTTCAAAAACTGCCTGCAAACCCAGGCAGACAGCTCTGCTCCGCTCCAATTACACTCAGCTCACATCAAAGCAGCTTTTTCTAACCCAAACTGCTGAAGCCATGCTTTTTAGTCAAAGCAGAGACTGAAGCACCCAATAGCAGCACCATAT
Organism: Forpus xanthops; assembly: GCA_032466535.1. Taxonomy (NCBI): domain Eukaryota; kingdom Metazoa; phylum Chordata; class Aves; order Psittaciformes; family Psittacidae; genus Forpus; species Forpus xanthops. The sequence goes on along the minus strand of JASSUY010036999.1, from coordinate 45,122 downwards.
GATAACACCAGGATGGCAAAAACACCATGACCAAGCACAACCTGCTGCTAAAAGAAAAATGAAATTATGACGAGACACGTCAATTTCTCTCTGCCCCTCTACAAGCACTGTTACCAGTAAAAGGCTACTCAGGGAAAGGAGACTCATACATGAGATCTTGGCTTTCCACTTTATTTCAAAAGTTCTATCTGTCCATTTTTCCAGGGCTCTGCAGCAAGGAATCTATACAATATTCCTAGTGGGAAGGCTCCATTTCTCATAGAGCTGTCACTCAGGGCTAGAAAAGAGTTTAAATATGGTACTTTCAGAAGAGATCTCTTTGCTCAAAAAGTACTTAAATGTGGTGATTTTCTGCAAGGAAAATGCCATAAGTCCCTGCTGAACTGACTTATCAACAAATAAAGGCTACAGTGCCTTAATAAGAATCCACATGGTGTTGGTTTGCAGAATAGGAGAAAAATGAGTTGCACACGGAAAGCTAATAGGACATTTTCTTAGCTGAGAATTATATGCTGAGTTCTGGAAAGGTTAGGCACATTTAGGGAGTTCATAAGCTCTCTGCAGCTTGTCTCCTGCAGGTTTCTATAGCACGAGAAGTCAAGAGCATGCAGCTGCTGACGTCAATAGGGTAAATAATACCATGTACTCAAGTCACCTGGGTATGCATTACCCTTTCCACAGAGCCTGCTGAGTACACTGTGCTGCAAAGAAGTCTGGGAAGCCCAGGTATCCACTTGCATGGAAAATGTTACCTCAGATGGAGTAAATATTCTCCAGGACCACCACCCCCAAACAAGAAATTAATACATTTTGCTTCTCAGGGGTATCTGTTTCGTTGAAAGCACAGTATTACAGCACCATTGCTAAGTTCTTGTACCAGGAGACAGGTACAGTAATACATGGATGCCAAAAAGCAAAACCTCTCAGAGAGGCAACCTTTCCATGTTCCAGGACAGCCTGTTCTGTTTACAATTAACAGCTTACATCTTAGTCGCTTGGAGAGGCCACTTCACTGCTGGTCTCAGGAATCAGGAGCTTAAATGTCTACAAAGCCATTAGAGCTCCTTATAGCTCTGCAAGACCTGGTGTCCTCTCCTTCAACAAGCCAGTACACAGAGTCTGATCTGCATGAGGAACCCACAGCAACCAAAGGGAACTGCACAGCAGCATTGCCCAGCAAATACTGTCAGGGTGTCACAGCACAGCATCCAGAAAATGGTAGGTACGGGAAAAGCAGCGCTGCAGGCAACTCTTTAAGTACCTATAAAGGCAGAATCCTGCACCTCCACCACTCCCAAAAAAACCCCGAACATTAGCAAACCCAGAAAACTGAGTGCTCAAACCCCAGCCCAGAACCCCAGCCACTAGGCCACACTGTTTCTCCAGCAAGCAGGGTGTGCTGCCTTCAAAGCAGGCGGAAGGGGAGACAAACCCAGTGGTCCTGCCTGTCAGAGTTCTGGCATGCATTCCCCCCAGCCCGGTTCCCAGCCTTGCAGACTATAAGCTCTGAGGCTATCTGAGCTGAAGAGGGGAACAATTGGAACCACTCCTGCAAGAAAACCTAGCTTTAACCTCCTTCCTTGGATACACTTGCTATGAGCAAAAGCAGGAAGACATCATTATTAATGCAGCAAATTAGCAGTTGAGTCCTGCTAGCACTGCTCACGTCACTGCAGCTGCATTAAAGGCTGTTAGACATAAATTATTCACACTAACCAGGGCCCTGACAGCAAGATGTGGGGGCACAGTAAGGGCACTAGCTGCAGCCTCCTGCTTGCAGTACCTTGTCATGACTGGGGGCCAGCTGGTCTCCTTTCTTGGCAAACCTTTCCTTGGAGCTGTTGCCATGTCAACACATCTGTCTAGGCCATCCTACTTGTCAAAAGTTTAAGGCAATTTAGCACAGAAAGCCAAGGAAGGTTCTGAAGTGCTTTAACCCTTCTTGTGCTCTGAGCAAGCTCTTCTCCAGGAAGATGGCTGGAGTGGTGACAAGCCAGAGATTATTTGCAGAGCTGCTGATGAAATAGAAATAACAGAAATAACCAAACTTCCTTGGCCAAGGGATAAAAAAACCAACCAACCAAATGCCCAAACCAACAAACAAAAAATGCAAAACACACCAACAAAATCACCATCAGAAAAGCTCACACAACCTCCTTCAAAGGAATCACAAAGACAGTCTAGCTCCCTGAGCAAGCATTTCTTGAGCTCCAAGAACCCCTGATAACTCCCTTCAGGCCTGCTCAGATGACATGATTTGATCAAGATAAATCCACACATAAACACAGCAAGAGCAAGAAAACAAGGGCTCATAAGCAGCTCATACATGTATTACCCTTGACTCAGAACTAGAGGCTGAGTGAGGAGTATAAACTGCAAGAAATATTCATGCATTTTTGCTTTATTTAAACATGTTGCCTAGAGCCCTGGCATGACATACCCAGATTTTTGTCATTCCCTGGGGTATTCCTCTCAGAATATGAGCCTTTACAAGGGCTGATTTTTGTATCAACAGTTCTTAGAAGCCACAATGGCTTTTCTTTTTCCTTCTCCAAAACAATTAATTGTAAACTGCCTAAAAATAAGCCTGGAAAATCTCAAGAGGGGAAAGCAACATTAGCTTCTAGCAGCTTTATCACCACATTCTTTGTACAGTGTGCCCTCCGTTGCTCCTAGAGCTGGGTAGCTGGGGTAATGGGGAAAACACACTTTTCAGGCCAAGCGACCTCCTGTAGTCCCTGAGCAGCTCAGAGTTGTTCAGTTATAAAGCAACTAAGGAAACAGCTGCACATTTCACCTGGTAACAAAGATTACCTGTACTTAGCAGTTAGTCTTCAAAAGCAACCCTCACCTCTGAGATCAAGTCAACTACATAAACTAAGGCATTATACTTTGCCTTAACAGAGAGCAGTGGTTATTGGTATACAAGCATAAGTTTTTCAGGAAGCACCTCCTAGGAAGGACTAGAAGCCACTCAGGGCAGAGACTCTACAGTCTGTACAATACCTAATAGATGTGCTACACACGGGATACAGAAACAGAGCACCAGGCTGCATTTATAGGGAGCCACTGGTGCTGTGGAACCACTATCCTTTTTGCCAAGCATAGCCACATCTCACACAGCACATGCTCTACACAGACCGAGAACAAATATTACTACCTGCAGCCAGAGATGCAGCTCCCACTGTCCTGCCATGGCACTAGCCTTCAAAGCTATCAGGCAGTGACTTGCTTCTATTACCAAAACACCCATCTTCTTGGAGCTCTCAGCCACCCTTCAGCTGCCCTCCCCAGACCCTTGCCAGCCAGCCAGTCAGTCAGTCAGTCAGTCAGTTAGTGAGCTTCCCCCTACCAATATACCGACACCCTGCAATCAAATCCCCTTTACTTCTCCAGCCTTGACTCCTTACCGCCAAGTCTCCAGCTATCAGGAAACCATGCAGTAGTCTCCACACACTCGCACACCCTACCTACATCCCACTCCATCAGAGAGAAGGTTCTGGAATACTCTCAGGTAATGACAATCAGAGATTGTTAGCAGCAGCAAGGCAGGCACAAGTGCTCCAGATGCACAGAATTAAGGCTGACGACTGTGCTGTCCATCTGCCTGGTGCCACACTTTGCAGGCTGTGCACAGTCTGGCGACTGCATGTCTGCACCAATCTACATGTCCTAGTGGTGTTCTTGGTGCAAAAGCCACAGGGATGAGGCTGATGTGACCAAGCATCAATTTTTAGCAAGCACAAAGGAGAGCTCCAGGAAGAGACAATGCAACACGCAAAAAGCTCTTTTTTTACTACCAAATGTCTTGGTCTGTGGAAAGCATCCTCAGTGTGATGCTGGTGTCTAGGGTTTGATTCATAAAACAGGGAAAAGTCAGAATGTTTCCCTTACAGGTACTGTCCCTCTGCAATGGCCTTCCCATAACCCACAAGGACCCCTCTGGGGTCTGCACAGTTATGCTGAACACACTCCTCTAGCTCTCTAGAAACACAGCATTTTTTCCTGGAATGAAGGCAGAATGTGAGGGGTTTGGGGCTGTATCTAAACACAAACAAAATGGCCAAAAAATTTCCTAAGAGGAAAGGCAGCTGACAGCCAGTAACATCTGACCTCCTGAAGCAATAGGTAGTTTAAGCACTCAGGGTATTTGGAGCAAGGATCAGCTGCTGCATTCTGTTTTCAGCCCTTCTCCCTGTTTTTGAAGTAGGTCTCAGTCATAAGGCAGGCAAAGCTAAAAGGTTTGCTGGGAGGGATCTGTTCCGTCAGAAGAAATTTTGGAGACAGTAGAGTCTTTACTGTGTCTCTACTGTGGCTCAGTAAACCAAAGGCAAGAACAAGAGAACTGAAGCAAAATGAGCACAGGGGTGTTTGCAGCTTTCACTGTGTAAGGCAGCTGTCCCAGACACAGGCAGAGTCCCATAAGAGGGATTCGGGTAAGTATTTCCCTTCTCACACACCATAGGTTGTGGGATGCAAGGGCATTTTTCTGAGATGCCTTTTATACACAATCAAAGAACTTACATGAAAAATCTGAAATTCCACCAAAATCAAAGCATTTTTCAGACCGTGCCACCACTCTTCTTTGGAGGGACCTCAGACATGGTCCTTTCCTGCCCTCACTATTAGTCTCCTTCCTTCTCTATTGCTGCCTTCTCTGCTTAGGTAATGCTGCCTGCATGGGGGGCTTGTCTTTCAAAGCAGGTAGAAATCCTGGGAGCTCCATGATGAAACCCATAGATAAAGTTATTTTTACATTTAATTGCAAAATCCATCCTACCCATCGTGAAATGAGCAACATAACAGGGTTAGATAATCTTGAGCTCTTCCCTCCATCTAGAGGTAAGAGAACAAGCAACTTGAATTCACAGAGCCTGAATAAAACACTGACCACATTAAGGATTTTCTGCTCTTACTAACCAGATTATTAACTGATGTCCTTTACCCATTCCTTCACCCTTATTGACTTGTTTAATTTTGGAAGGCAACATTTCAGACCAGTCTGCCCTTACACACAGCACCTACTTTCAAGAGTATGTCCTAGACGCTGTTAGTGAAGAGACTCTATGACAACTTTTCGTGTCCCCACTGCTCTGTTATGAGGTCATCCTCCCTTTCTGTTTGGGAAGACACTTAATGCACTCATAGAAAGAAATCATCATGAAACCCAGCAAGCTAACTAGGCTCCAGCCTAGAGATCACACACTGAGACCAATAGAGGTCTGGACAGGGTTTTATTCCCTAGACACTGCTGTAATAAAACAGAGAAGCTGTCCCCTCCTCAGGAATATCAGTCAAGTTCTACATAATTATATAGAAACTTCATCATCTATAATTAAATATTAATAAATATTATAATAGAGTTTTTAATTATAGCATCTATACATACTTAAATCCACTATTATTTATATCTGCTCATAATTGCTCATTAATCACACACAAAGTCAACCTAGAATCACCTGAAAAATTCCACTTAAGCTTTGTAAATTACCATTGGTCAAAAGAATGTAACTATCCAAAAGTCTGCCTCCAAGAAAAGCATGCCATGGCATTTCTTCAGTTATTACCTAACGCTATACACCCACAAGAGCTGAAGAAGCGATTTCCATGCAACCAAGCTAATCTGCCCCATGATGCCAGGAAAGCTGGAGGGAAACAGGCATTGGAGATTTCACTTTCTAGCTTGTGAAATTGTTCCCAGTGCTGTGGTGTACAAGCTCTCTGGAATAAAACAGTCAAAGCAATACAAGTTGTGCAAGAGGAGAACTGTGTACTCCACAGCTGCACAAACAATGCCTATTCCACTTTGCCCCACAGCTGCTGCAAATGGTCCTCATCATGTTCTTACAATCCAGCCTAACTGGGGCTTTAATACTCTGATAGGTTTAGGGAAACATATTCCCAGTTGCACTATTGAGAATAACAACAACCTGTCTTTGGGGCTGGACGAGTTTTTAATCCCCTTCCATGCAAGGGTATAAATATTACCTGAAAAGGACCTCACTCTCTGAGGCCATAGATTGAAGCTGGACAGAGGACAAGGAGCTCTAGTGGTTAGCACGACACTGGACAGGTTTTGTGACCAGGGAGGCAGAAACATCTCAGGTCAAGCTTTCATACTCTACCTACAAGGAAGAATGCCATCGCAACAGTACATCCAGAGAGATGGTAGGTGATGGTGTGGGCTTACACTCACAAGCAGTACCACAGAAGGAAAGTTGTATTTTAAACTCGATACCTGAGTGAGTTTAGTGCCTTTAATCACAAGCTAGGGGCTTGTATCTGGCCATCAACAGAAACATCATGCACACATGTGAGATACACTTTCCAGAACTGTTCAGGCCAGGCTCTTCCTCTTGCACTAGAACTCTTTCCAGCCTTGTCTACCTGGACTTCTAAACAGGTAAACCAGATAACTACCCCAGTGGTTTTCAATCTAAGAGAGACAAGCACTTGGAAGTAGACTCAGTGTGCAGTTGCAAAGTATGAGGGACCAGTGGGGGGTATTTTTTTTTGGCTTCAGTTCCAAGGGCATAAAGATAGATTTCACTTGGCTAAGCTGCAGAATGCAATTAGGAACCATGCTGCCTTCCCCTACCAGTGGAGAGGGAAAGTTTCTTCCTGGAGCCAAATAATTTAGACAAACTAAATAATTTGCACAGTGAAGATCTTTAAGCTTCTTGTTAGTGAACAAGGAAGGCAGCAGCAACTACACTGAAAGGCAGGACAGCAAATGTAATTCCTCTCTCAAAAAATGCTTCATAATTATAGGAAATTGCAGTAATAAGGAAATTAAGTGTCACAGTAACTGAAACTAAAAAAGAGCAGACTGCTAGACCAAGGACTTGCAGTGAAAAAGCTCCAACTAATGCTACACACAAGCTATACTGAAGTGGTACACACACAAAAATCTATTAAGACAAGGTCTGGCCAAGGTTGCCTATCAGGACTCCCCATAAAGCTATTGCTAAGGAGCATCCTTGTTACCTTTACACAGCAAGTAATGCAAGTGTGGACTGTCATCACCAGAGTCCAACTTAGCATGGTTTACATTACACATGCAAATGGCTTGATGGCACAGAAAAATGCAGCTAGAAATTACTCCTCCAGTTCATGCACAGAGCTGGCTATTACAGAACTAACCTAACCACTCTGTCTCAGCAAACTACAGGCGTTAACACTTTGCTAATTTGATAAATGTTCTCTATGTGGGAGTGGGCTTACATGCCAGCTTCAGAAACACGGTATCAGAGTGGAAATCCATCTGCACTGATCCATTCAGTCAGGTTCAAAGGAGTTTTAATTAATTTAGGGCATCTCTGTTCCCTCTCCACACTAGGAAGAATCACGGTTGTCTGAAAGTCCAATTACTCCTTCCCTTTCTGTAAGGGAACTTTAACACATAAGCAGCTTTAATAAATGCCATTTAAAAACGTGTACCCTGGAGTTTTGAAGAGGAATGCTCCAGTATCCTGATCCAAGATCAGGTCAGTGTAGGAGAATCATGGATCTGTGGCACAGAGCTTTAGGTTGAGATTTATTGTTGTACATCCTTTTAATGCCACATATCCTTACATCTAACAAATACAAAATCATGTCAAGACTATGATCAAAACCATGCTAAATTCTGTGGGTGAAGGGGAGATGGAAGAGGAGTGCCAGCTTAATTTCTATCAGTCTAAGGTGGAACTAATTTTGTAAGCCTTTTCTTGCCTGAACTGAACTCAGCAAAAAGGCCTGAGGGACAGGCTATCCACACTCCAGCATCACTGTACTGAAGGACAGATGAGACAGGGCTTTTCTGATGCCTCTGACATTCTCACTACGGTAAATAGCACCCCACGTTTTATTATGTGTTCTGTTGTGGTTTCAGGGAGCTGCTGAAGAACACTAGGGCTGCAGCCCCAGCACACAGTGATAGAGGACAAAAAGGCAGACAACAAACTGGGGAGGTGGGAATTGCCAAAACCAGACCTGGAATGCCTTTGTCCTGGTAACAGATAATTTAAGTGAACTCCACTGAATTCAACAGGAGTTTTCTCATGAATTTCAGTGGAAGCGAGATTTCACCTTGGGATTGAACAAATGATCCTGTGGCTTTCTCTTCCCAAACTCCAGCCTTTCTTGAAGCAGATGGGCTAAAACATACTCCACGCTCAGGAGAGAAAATGAAAACATGACCTGGCAATCACTGGAAGGCTCCCACAACCTTGTCTTTTATGAACGCCTACATGTCATTGCTACACAAACAAGAGCTGCCAGTGTGGGAGACTTTGGGGCAATATTCCAGCAAGACAGGAGAAACAAATAGCAAAACAAGAGAGCAACAGTATTTTAACAGCTTGCCTAGAAGAATAAATATTGACTGGTTAACTGGAAAAAGCCAGCTCATTCTCCTTTTTAGTGAGGGCAGTTTTGGCACAGAAGAGGAGCCCTCCCAAATTAGCAAGCACACTGGGCTTACAAAAAACTTCAAGGAAGTTTCTTAGCAAATATATCTGGAAGGTGGTACTAAACAACTGATCTGCACAATGGCTCTGTTCATGAAGAAAGAAATCCCAGAGCCTGTCTGCAGCCTCTAGAGAGTAACCTAAAAACATACAAGGAATTCACATACCACCACTAAGGATAAACAGGCTTGGGTAGTGTGCACACGTCCTTGTCCCATGGAGGAGGATGGCCACAGAGTTCGAACAGACTGACACAAACTTTAAGTGCTCCAGAAGAGGAAACTAAACCCAGCTACTGCTGGGGAGATACTGGACACTGGTCTGCCCTCTTTTGTCAGAGTCTTTTCTAGAGGTTGAACAACTCAGCTTTTGCCTGCACCAGCTCTCCTTAGCAGAATTTCCTGTCCAAATATCATCAGCATTTCAGTCAGCTGACTGAGAACTCACCAGAGCTATTTAGGGCATTAAGACCAAGCACAAAAGAACATCAACGATTTTCATCATCCCACTGTTAGATAAGTCCACAGAAATGCATCTGTGAACTCTTAAGTAAAAAGCACTAAAATTCATGGTGTGTCTCATGCACAGTCCTTTATTAGTGCTGAGTGCCCTGTGTAGTGACTGTCTGATAGCCAAAGTTAAAAGAAGGCTTTTGGGGGTTGTAACACAGCTCTAGAATCATCTGACTCTCACAGACATCACAGTCATTCTAATAATGAAAGCTCAGATACACACTCTGCTATTCTTGTAAATCGTTAATGCAGCAAGCACGTTAGACAGTAATTGACATTTAAGAGGTAGTTCCATTAACCCTGAGTCTGTTGGCAAGCACCTGTAATCTTTTCTTTCCCTGTGTTCAGAAGAAAATACCTCCCTGCCTGAATACCATGGAATGTATGCTGTGGCCAAAATTCTGCGGAGTTTTTATGATGTAAGAAATAACAAAAGAAGTCCTTCAGCTAGCAGTTCTGCCTCATTCTCCACATTGTCACAAAAAGTAGAAATCCTACCACCCATTTCTTCTCTGCCTAAGTTACTATTATTCCCTCTCACTTGTCTGTGGTCAAAAAGTGAATGAGGACTGCATCTATTCCTTCACAGCAACTCATCTCCAGGCCTGCTATTCCTGGGAAAGACAAGTATAGCCTTGGATTCTACACCAACTCCACGAGGATGACTATTTATTTTGGACAGCCAGAAGGATAATATATATGTTACCAAATTCTACAAGATAGAAGAAATAACTGAAATAATTATTAATAATAATGAGTCAGTTGATTTCTGGATTTATCTGTCAATGTTTATTTGTAATGGATTATCTGTCAATAAGTGTCAACTCTACAGAAAATGAGATCCAAAAATAATCCCAATTAGGCAGGAAAGTCTTCTGGGTTGCTTTAAGAAAAGGCAGAGCCTTGTTTTGCCAGAAGGCCCTGGTTCAGCTTCTCAGTTCTTGTGCACAGTAGCAAAGGGACTATCTGCAACCCCTGAGAAAGGTAGAATGGAAACTCGGCATGGTGGGGTTGCATCAAGTTTCCTCACTCCCTACCTGTTCAGCACTTCCATCTTCCCACCCTCCCTGGTTGCACCAGCTACCAAGAAGGAGAAAAATGACTGCTACTGCTGAACCCAGCACAACTATCAATATTGGGTAGCTTTAAATGTCTGCAGAAATCTGGAAAGCACAGAGGACTCTCCCACAGCCAGGCAGCAGCTCAACTTGCACAGGAACTCAACATGCACACACACATAGAGTCAAAACTCTCCTACTGACAGCAGGATTTCAGGAAGGCCATTCTGCTCTCACTAAGACTGGCATCCAGGAAGGTGAGATGTCTGAAGCCCTCTAGTCTCATGCATGCCAGAAGTAGACTTGGTTCAGATTGCCCCACGCAACAGGCACACCAGTGCTTACTTACCTTGACCAAGGCCAGAGATGCATTCCTGCGATAGACTACAAACTTGCATACCTGTTTGTACTCATGCCAAGCAACTGAAAGATACAGAGCAGCAGCACAGGCAGGTGGGAGAGTCAGGGCAATCTGCTGGGTAGAACTGGCATGGGGAGAAGACTGCTATTTCATAAGGGTGGGAAAGCTAACAGACTTGCATGAGACAGCAGTCCTGTTAGGCTAGACGTGTATTCACATGTTACAAGATAGCCAGTGCAGTCCAGAGGCTTGCTGCAAAGCTTTTTAAAGTCAGCATTTCCACTGATTTTTGGTGGTCTTTAAATCTGTTCATGAATAAGGAACTAGACCCTGTACTTCTGCTTTAGCCACCAAAGCAACTAGTTTTCCTATCTACAGGGCAAGTGCTCTGCCCAGTTGCTTATTGTTTTCCTGTCCCACTCCAAAATAGCTGGCATTTGCTACCCTGCTGATACTGAAGTGAATGTCTTACTACCACAGCTAGAACTTGGGAGGCTGGAAGAGCTCAGGTGGGAAGAAGCAACAACAGCAGGGGCAGGCAAATCCTGGAGATGCAGAGATCCTGTTTTCTTGCCAGCTTCCCTAGTGAAGAGACAGAGAGAAAATAATGGATATTTATAAGCAAACCTGTCTCTAAGGCAGCAGTTTCCAAAGTCTAATAATAGGATTTGGACTATTTTATTGTGTGATTCAGACAGCATTGCATAAAGCTGCTGGAAAGCTCCTGCCTGTCCCCAGAGCATATTCCTGAGAAGTTGGAAGAGGAGGATCCAAGTCCAGCTGCAGTGGGCTCAAGCCAGCAGGGTACCAACAGGTTCTGTTTCTTCAGAGGTGCAGTGAGAGCCAGCAGAGATGCTGGAGCAGAAGTATAAAAGCCTCCTCCCAAGAAAAGCCAAGCACTCACTCCTTGTCTTGAAAGAGTGAGCCATGAAGCCAAGTACCCTAAAAACTGCACTTCTTCCTTTGCCCCATGGGTTTCTCACACCTGCAGAAGCACTGAGCAGAGTCAAGGAATCCACAGCACAATGCACTGTGAAATGCAGGCAAGGACTGCACCTGCCTCAAGGATTTTGCAGCGGTGGAAAGAATGTCAGGGATGTGGAAAGCTACCTGTCCCTAAAATCAAGGTGACAAGCCAAGCCTGCATATTGCTGCTACTATGCCTTAACCACTGAGCTGGCCTCAAACCAGACTTGGTAGTAGGGCCTGTGCTTACGAATTCACCACAAAACCCACATCGAGTGGCCCTAGTTTTCGTTCCTCGCTGACTCAGACACAATGTGTTGAAAGTGCACCTTCCCCAGCCAAATAGGAGAGGAAGATTAAAAATGGGAAAGGTCAAAACAGCCTCCCCTTTGTATGAGGAAGAAAACAGGGCTGGGCTCTGCAGCACAGGGCAGCACCTGGACAGCATGTTCTGCGGCAGAATAATTGCTGTGATCATCTCTCCACCCCTCTGTGCGCTAGCCAGTCTTTCCAACCAGACCATTTCAACACAGGACAGAGGAAACTTCAGAGAGGACATCTCTTCACTCGCTCCAGGCAGGAGTACATATAACAGTGCCATGTGCATTATAAGAAACTAGAGAAGGCCAGAGCAGCCTTCTCAGTTGTAGATGGAACACAGAGAAGTTCACCTTTTTCTAGAAACAGTTGTTTGAAGCATGATGTTTTGTCAACCATATTTAAACACCCAGTAATTTACCTCCCAAGTACAATTCATGGAGTTACAGGACAAGTGAGTGACAGTACTGCACAGGACCCAACTTCCTCATTCTCTAGTGAGGCATCCAGTCACATGCACTTGTTCGGAGGAAACAAGGGAATCTCCACCTCTGCATCCAGCCTCAGGCCCTGCCTCTTCACTGATCCTACAACAAAACTCTGTCCTGTCCTGGTTGCAGTTCTAGTCTTGTACAGCAGTTCCCCTGTGGATGAAGCACAGCTAGCAAGGCAGCAGAGGACTGCACTGACCAGGAGTCCTGCTAGGCTGTGATGCTCTCTCACCCTGCACATCCACCCTGACCTTTTTTTGCTGCTTAGCAGACACAGTTGGAGTTTGCAAAGCAGACAGATGGGGCCTCATTAGTACCTCTCCAGGCAAGCAGATAGAGACATGTGCAGTTATTCGCAGGGACATGCGCTGAATCTCAGCAAGGGTGGGATGATGCTCAGGTTCTGACAGTTGCTGAAGGAGAAAGAAATTCACAGCTCTTTCCTCCAGCAATGCCTGGAGAGCTAGGCACTCAAACCACAGAATTTCATTACCAGAGCTTCTCTCCACTGCTACTTTAAGCCCTCTTACAGCAACAAAATAAACATATAACCTACTAACTTGATATCTTCTGTCGGATGAAATGTGAAGTCAAATACTAAGATAGTCTCTGCTTCTGAGGTTAGTACAAGTACTTACCAGAAAAGCCACAACTAAGACCTGTCTAAGCATTAGGCTCCCTAGAAACAAAGCAGAGGAATAGGGGAGAAGAACAGCAGTTTTATTTGACCATATCTGACCACTTACCATCACTGTCCCAGGTACCAAACCCCAAGTCCAGCCCCTTCACTATCACTCAGAGGATGCACAGACTGCTTTGGAAATCATGTTCCCCTACCATGTTTTACAGAAATCTCCTTTATGTTGACAATGCAATATGGAAGTGCTCCCCCATTCCTATGGAGAGAAGAGTTGCCAAACAGCAGCTGCACTCTAACATGACAGAACAGCTGTCAATATGCCATGTACCTATCCTAAAACAACCAGCTCCCATGAAGATCTGCCAGTCACACCTGAGATCTTGCCTGGGGCATCCTCAGCTAAGTCAGCCTGATGCCTTCCCAGCCTACATGCAGGCTTCAACATTTTATTAACTGTTACTCATGTCCAAGGTATCTGCCCCACATGCCTCAACTTCTTCACACACATTCTCAGCTCCTGGCTTCTACGACAGTTTGTTATTTCAAGTAATTTTCCTACAAAAAAAAAAAAGACAAAAACTTCAAACAGGAAAAAACCTTGAGCCAAGAAAAGCATAAGTATCATCTCTGTGGAGATACAGTGTCCTTTTTATTTTCCTTTCAAAACAAGACCAAATTCACATTGAACGTCCTTGGAAACATGGTTGAGTCCAGAAGTGCCTTCTTCTGATGTTCCCCTGAGCCCAGGTGAAGATGACCAGCTTACACATACACCTGCCTTTGGAACAAGTTACAGATGAATCCCAGAACAGGCAGAGAAAGCAGGAGCAAAACTGAAAGTGACCTTAAATCCTGCTGCAGCAGACAAGCAGAAAAGGGTAGTTCTGTGAAAATCGTGACTTCCCTCAGCCTATTTATGACAGTGTCAACCTGTCTCATTGATGGTGCTTTCTCAGGGACTCTATGACAGTGCTCCTTGTTACAAAGACTTGGACGAGCTCAGACATGCAATTTACTGGGTCTCAGTATTTCATAGCAGCACTTGTCCAACTTGCAGTGCCCTGTGTCTCAGTTTAAAGGTAGAGAAATACTGCAAGCAAAGAGGAAGCCAGAAATACTGTAACCACTGTATGTTTTCTGCTTCAGACATTTGATCTAGGCAGTCACGGCCACAAGGTTGTGCCCATCTATTGACCTACCAAGAAACCAGCTTCTGTCAGTGTGTCAGGTCAGACACTAGCAATCCTGTAGAAAGCCATCTAGATACCTTCTTTTCCAGAACCAGACGGAATAATAAGAAAAACCCTTGCTCCAAAGTCAGAAAGGAGAAAAAGGTGGATTTACCGCACAACCCTGATGTGCTACCAAACGGGTTTGGTCACAACATCCCTGAGGCAACTCTAGGCAGGGAATCCAGCTGACATAGATCAACCATTTGTGGTTTGACCCTTTACCCACAAGCTCACAAACCACAAGACTTGATTTATTTCCTAACGAAGATCATAAACTAGCTGTCCCAAACTTGCCTCCTCACCATGAGATCATACATTTGCCTTAATTAGGGTCAAAGCAAAAATAAAAGAAGAATAACGAAACAAAAAAGAAGCCCCTCCCTCAACCTTGCTAACAAAAGCAGAAAAGCAAACTATAAAATACCTTTTAAAATGTTTTGGTTTGGATGCAGCTCCACCTTTTGGCACAAACTTCTTTGCATCCACATCTGTATTCAAAAAGCAAGATCATTTACTCAGCTAAATTTAAGTGAGGTAGGCAGTTCTTAGTCTCCTCCTCAGCTTTCAGTGCACACGCACCTTGGACTCGTACAGCTCACTCCAACAAGTGTGGTTATTTCCTAGCAATCTCCTTGCTACTGTTTTTTTTTTTATTTCCTTCATCTTAGCATTGCACAGAGTGCAATAGTCCTGACCTGTGAATTATGAAAACATGAGGGAGCATTCATATTTCTGAAGTCTCACCTAGGGCTCAATTGTTATGATAGAAACAAAATTTGGTAGCAATTCCCAGTTGTCTCAAATGGGATTGATAGATTACTTATATGCTACACCCTGGCTGCCTGGTAGCACTACCCCTGACAATCTCACCTGCTGCCAGGAAGGCTGGTTCTGTGCCAAAGACCCACTAGATGAGAAAGAACTTGTAGGAGGATTTCATGTGTGACATCAAATGAGTTGTTGGGTCAAGTTCTTTGCAGAACTGAGGCTTCCCCCAGAAATCAGCATTAAAACATGACCTAATCTTGTCATCAACAACAGCAACAACCTTCTCTTTCTCTGCCTCACCTCTTTAGCCCGAAAATTCTCCAGGTGGCAGGACTGACTCCACCTGTCTGCAAGGTAAACAGCAAAAGAGAGTCCCTGCCCTGATTCAAAAGTCTGGAATGCAAAGCTGTCCAGCTGTCTACTACCTGTAGCTGCACCTGTTTCCTACCATTGGCTGCACTCCTCTGGAAAATACTGTCAACTCCTAATTATTGTCAAGTTATCAGTCTCCCACCACCACCCCAAAGTGGAAAGGAAGGTGGAGCTGCCAGAGTAGTTTGAAATGGTTGTTTACTGTACCATCTCTTCACATTAAACATAAGGTTACAGGCTATGACAACATGGAACAGTCACACAAACAGCACCAGAGAGAGGTGCATTTGTTTCTTTATTTGATTTAAGGTTGGGGATTAGCAAAGGGAGAGGCAACAAGCAGGGCAAGAGTTTTGGTTTTGATTTACTGGCACCATAAAGCCCTGTTCAACACATGTAAACTTTTAGGAGGGGTAGAGCCAGCTAGAGGTATGTGGGGGAATAGTATGAAGACAGACACTGCACCACTGACTGCAATGTGACTCTGACCTTCCAGACCAACTCAGCCAAGACACCAGTTGCTTGGATGAAAACCTTGAAGCTCCAAATTTGACTCTTATGAAGGGTGATATTTTGTTTCATTTAACGTTTTCAGCCCATGCCTTGGTCCTCATCCAGTTCCTCCTGCTTTGTCCCAGTAGTAGTATATTAGATCACAGCCTCATTGGTAGAGCCTGCCCTTCACATCCTGCTCAGCTGTAAACCTGCAGACTACCCAAGAGACATCCCTAGCACTGCAATCTGCACCTGGAACAACACGTTATCTTCAGAGGCACATGTTGTACTGTTTGTATCCTAACAGGTTCCAACCATACAGACCTGCTTTGTGATCCACCTGTTCTGTCACTGCACATGCACACACCAATACTAATCACAGTCACAGTGGGGCACTGAGCTTGTGCAGCCTTCTGGGAAAAAGAACTTCCTCTCTGCTCCATCTCATGCCATCTCATCCCCCAAGAGTTCCAAGGATGTGACTGAAAACAACTCCATCTAGCTTCTGCTACTGCATGTTTTAAAAATGGAGATATAATAAATACAGCATTGCTCTGAAGCATATTGTACTAATTTAACACATACTGTCTATTCTAGGAAACAGAACTGCAAAAAAAAGGTTTGATCCTTCTTCTCCTCTCTGGATGATTCCAGAAATTTTAAGATGCTGTAGCCTAGAATTCAGAGGATATTACAGGTATCTTTACAAAATTATTACAAATAGCAAACAAACTCTTGGTTTCACACATAAAACCCTCACTCTTGATTCCATTAAAACAGATAAGTGATTCCTCTCCTAAGTTTGAGGGGTTTTCTCCCAAAAGCACATCCTTGAAAGTGTCTCCTGGACCGGGCAACTTCAGGCTCTTTCTGTGGTGCATACTACTTCCTTCCTTGAGATTCAGTGCATGTCAGTTAATTGTCTCTCAGGTGTTTTCCTTTTCCCCTTGTTTTTGTTAAAAAAGAAAAAAAATCCTAAATGTGGTTACCCGATAATTCCACATGAGAAGGTGAACACTACTTAAGCAGATGAGGACAGTGGATGTAGGGCAGTGGGAGAGAGAGGCTGAGCTGGATCTTCCCAGTGCCTGATTGCAACCTGGAGTAGAACCTCACACTGTCATTCCTTTTTCTTTTCCATCTTTCTCTTCTCTGGTGTAATATATAATAACACAGGGAGCAGCAGGGATAATACATTCGTAGGTGGCTGCTGGATTTTCAAATGGTTTCTTACCAATATGTTCCGTGTAGGCAGAGCAGAGACCTGACACCGAGAACTGAAAGCAGATGATGCACCCTTTTTACAGCTGGAAGCTTGCAGAGTGAAATCACTTCATGGGAAATCTTTGTTCATGAATCTCATAAGCACAGTCTTTCAAAAAGGGGACTGAAGATGGCTCAGGCAGCTGTTCAAGAGTGTCAGCAGATGCCCTTGATTTTGATGCCCAAGTGTGTTGCTAACCTCCCATTTTTTTCCTGGTTTGCTTCAACCTCCGGGCTTTCAGAATAGTATAGTTTGCATACCATGTGTACTGTTCTGAGAGGAGAGGGACGTAGAATGCACGCAGCAGCTTTGAGGACCTGAAACCAGAAAGGAAAGAACAAATCATCCTTAAAGTGCTCATTCGATTGTATGGTCAAAATGGTACAAACGAGGCTTTGCAAAAGATTTGGGCTGCTGAGGCAGTGACATGAGGAATGCTAATGATTCAGGCATATAAAGCCCAGTCCCATTTTCTCCTTGTCAGTGGGACCGAAGCTGGTTTGTTCCAGCACCACCAGTTTAAGAGCAGCAGCCTGCCCAGTTTTTCAGCAGGTCAGTTGTCCATTCCAGTAGGATTAGGAGGGAGAGAGAGCAGGAAGGTGTTGTAATTATCGAAAGAAACTTAGATCCCAGATATCACTGTCCAAAAAGCAGGCAATACAGCCCTGTGGACCTTTGGTATCACACAGAGAGACAGGCCTTCCTGTTCTTCAGGGCACACTATGAAGGTGAAAATAGCAAGGCTGCATTTAGCTCCTGGCATCTCCTCTTTTCTATCCAATCTTTCTGGCTGCCTATTCCTCTACACATGCCTGGAGAGCAGACAGAAGCTTTGATGGGCACTGGCATTTTGAAGCTTTGCTCTTGTGCTGAAGGTATTGAATTAAAGAGGGATGGACTGCTCTAAAGCCTACAAGGGAGTCTGCTGCAGGCTGCCAGCATTCACTCCATGCCTTGCCGGTGCTGGGAGCTGGCATTTCACAGCACTTTGCAACAATTGGACCACTGGAGTACTCAAGCATGGAGGGTTTAATGGCTCCATCAAATTAGTACTTTTTTGTTTGGCTGCCAATTGCTGGAGCTGCACTGAGTACATTTTAAATGCATGTATTCTCTTACTGAGCAAACTAATAGTACAATCCAGGTTTAAATGTGAAGCAGACAAATAAAATGTCCTTCAATAGCAACACTGAACCTTGCTAGGAGGCTTCAAAAATTGAGCAAGTGAAAACAGGGCTGGAGCAGAGTCCTGCTTACTCTGCATTGAAGGTTCTCTCTTCAAGATCAACTTGTTGGCAAACTATCCATCCTTGACAGACATAACTCTAACTCCATCGACATAAAGCTCAGAAAAGCAGCAGCAGCACTCAAATTTGATTTGCCGCACGCTAAGTGATCAGGGATGGTACAGATCCAGCACGTATTTGCTGGTCACTGCAATTCACATGGCTTTGCTGGTAACACAGCCAACATTCTGGACACCCAATTCAAGTCACTTTTTCAGAAGAAAGCTGAAATGCGTTTTGTTTGTTTATTGTAAGACAGCACTGCATTTTCAGAAATGCAGCCTAAATAAACAATAGCAGAAACTGCCACTGTGAACTACATCTCCCTGGAGGCTTTCAGGGTTAGACAGCCTTGCTGTAATTAATCTGCAACTTGGAGTAAACAACAGTCCAGGAAAAGACTGGTGATACCTACTTGCATTGGCGTAGCACCACTCAGCAGCAGGGTCCCGTTAATAAGATGCCATACAAGCACAAAGAAAGGCATCTTTGTCAGGTGAAATCTTCCCTCTTTAAACAAAGTGACACACTTAACAGTATTCTTCCTACACTGGAGAGGGGAAACTGAGACAGCAAGTATTATCTGCCCTCAGAGAGCCTGACCAAGTCTGAATTCCTAAAATTTACAAGTCCTCCTAACCGTGAGATTCCTCCTTTCAACATCCAGCATCTTGTGAGCCTGCTTTTTGCCAAACACTGGGCTTGTGCTTTAGGATATGAAAATGCTGATTGCTTCACTTGGAAGAACAAAAAGCTCAGTGATAATACTTAGGCTCTTTACAAATTGTAAAGCACCCAGCGAAGTTTCTAAATAAAAGAATCAGTGGAAATGGCTGCTCTTTGTGAATTCCTGAGGTGCTGGAATCAGAACATGTTCAAAGCAGAATCTCTTAGTAGCAAATAACTATGCAGAAGATGGTAATTTTGGTGTATTCTGAACAAGGAACAGTTTTGCAGCTGTCATTTCCTTGTGCCTGGAAATTAGAGGTCAGCCCTCACGCCAGTCACTAGAAGCAAAGGCATCCCTTTGAAAGCAAATGCTTGATTTGCCTCCTCCATCTCTTGTGGCTAATGAACATCGTGTCATTGCTGAACTTATTCTGGCATCTCCTCCTTGGAGCCTGACAACCCATCATTGCTACCATGGCTGTTCTCTGTGAATGGTGTAGTTTCAATTCAGTTCCCTTTAGCAAAGAAGAAGAAAAGAAAAACAAGAAAAAGCAACTGTGTTCAAGCTGCTTGGGATGCTGTTAACAAGAAGGAAAATGAAAAATAAGGTAGAGTACCAGCTCGCTGCTACATCCTAAGAAAGGTACAGAAACTAGTCCAAAATCCCCAGAGCTCAGGATGTGCGCTTGGGTTAAGATGAAGTAAAATGGACTTGTGTGGTTCAGCTCAGGGACAGAGAGGAAGGCAGCACCTTCAGCTGATGGCTGAGGTCCCAGTTATATTGTCCGTAGCACAGTCAAGACACAGAACTAACACAACAGGACCTACTTCACATCCTTGACCTGGATGCATCCATGTACTAGCTGCTTGCTCAGGGCAGCACTGTACGGCACAGTGGCACCCAGTAATGGTGAGTCTAATTGCTGGAAGCAATGAAACTAAATACCTGTATTTACCCTCAGTGCTGGTACCCCTCACAGTTCTGCAGAAACACCACTATCCTGTCTGTACTTCCTCTTTTTTATGCTTTTTGTGAGAACCACTTCTTACACCTTTTACTTATTTAGCATTCTGAAATATAGGCCCAATGCAGCTCACATGGTTGTGCTCATGTGGTCTTTATGGTGTATGTTCAGAATGTGCAGGATTCGGCTTTTGCTTTTTAGAACAAAAGGATATTCCAGGAGCTGACAGTAGCAAAACTATCCTCCCATATAAGCTAGCTTAGTGTAACTACCCTGAGTTTGCAGACAGCCTGAAACAACTCTGAGCAACAAAAGTTCTCTACAGGCTCTTAACTTTGCTGGTAACTCAGCCCTTACTAGCGGCAGTTTAAATGTCAGTGTTCACTGCTTCACAGTTTACATCAGCAGTAAAGTGGGAGAAACTGTTTGTAAAAAGGAGAGGCAGGAATGACTGATGGGAAAAATACTGAGGGTGGAAAATAATGAGAAAAATAGAGCAGAAAGATAGCTGCTCTTCCCACCAGTGAATGTCACACATAATGCCAAGGTACTTATGACAAATAATCCAGTGAATTAGTACATAAAGGCCACAGCTGACCTACAATTCTATACTCCTTCCCCTAAACAAGTACGTGGCTCCTGGAACAAAGAGCTGTAAAATTTATTTAGCCAGGAGCCCCCAAAAGTGAAAAAATGTATTACTCAAACTATCAAGGAGTTTCTACAAGGTGTTAGTCAGGCTGCTGATGCCATACAAAAATGACTCTTTGCTAACAAGACTTATAGAAGCGAAAAGGGAACGGTTTACATTGGTTCCAATTATACAGACTAAGGATACAAGATAAAAAGAGGCAACATAAAAAAAAGGCAGCTGAAAAATAATAATATTCATGTGCTCAGAGAATTACGTCAGGCAGAAAAATATGAAACCCTGAATATGGCACAGTAAATGTCAGCACCAACATATCTGCTCCAGAGCTATAAGGTCAGCCTTTGCGTTTGTTCAGCAGCAACTTTCTCATTGGAAAGAGATTCAGACTGGACAGAAGCACAAGGCTGCTCTCTCTGCTGCTGGTAACTATACAGTAGCAATGCCCTGGATGCCTGCTTTCAGCAGCAGCCATACAAGAACCATGGCTGCTGATGCATCTACAGCTCACAAAGTCATGACTGAGCTTTATATTCAGACAGGGAATCTTTACCTCCTGTCACCTTGCTTTGTCAGGCTCAGCAACCTTAGACAACAGATGGCACATGGAAGGAGTTGGGATGGCGAATGACAGCGAATATATATAATGTTCTATTTTCATTTGCTTCTAAATTTGTCCCCCAGAGACTGAGTGTGCAAAGCCTTCATCAGCACAGAGCTCCAAAGCAGCACGTTGGTACAAAGATCAAGGCTGCAATCACTCCAAGCTGGGTACCAATAGTATAGTGCCATGCTCCTGGAACACAGATGCAGCAAGGTTCTTTCAGCAGCGGGTGTAACACATTAGGCTGGAGCTAATCAACAGGCAGATTCTGCCCAGCTCTTGCTGTGCTCCAGACATGGGAGATATCCCACATTCCAGAGAGGTCTGAATTCTTTTCCAGTTTTTTCTGTTTCTAGGGAAGTGACTGCTGCAGCACCCAGAGCAGCTCCCAGTTAGGACAGAGGTGCTCATTCACCAGTAGACTGAGAAGAGCTAGAACTACAGTGCCATCTGGTATTAAGGGTATTTCTGTCAATTACCTATCGGACTTCAGGAGAAAGCAACTCAAAGTCCTGTTCTACTAATGTCAGTGTAGGCCCTTCTGGAATGAAAGCAAGGACTGCTAAGTGAGTATGTCAGACTGATATGGTATGGAAGCATTTAAATAAATATAGAGGTGGAAGATTCTTCCAAACTGCATCTCGTAGCCTGAACTTCTTACCCCAGAAACAACAGAAATCAGAAAGAAGCATGAGAAGAAAGAACAGAATGGAATGGCAAAAAGAAGAGGCAGGAGGAAGTTGAATGTCTGCCACATGGGCAGGACCTAGCACCTTTATCTATAGGCATACACAGGAAACTCATGCTCATAGCTTTCTGAAAACCCATTAATGTCTGTATTTCCTCTACGTGTTACATTTTGTACCAACAATGTACCTAAGAAGTAATTTAGCCACTCATAAAACAAAAGTAGGGAAAACATGTCATGTAACATGGAATAAAGCACCATCAAAGGGAATGAAACAAAGCCTCTTATCAAACAAGGTTAATGATATGTTAGAACAATGTGACTGAATCATTAATTTTGCACTAAGAATATTTTTTTTATGGAAAACCCAAGTGTTTGGAGTAAGCAGACGGCTCAGCCTAAAGAGCTGGAAAATATGTGCCCCTCAGTGGGGAGCTGTAATATATTTCCCCTTTTCTGTGCCAGATTCGGAGTGCTCAGCCAATATAGAATTAAATGGACCTTGGCAAAGCAGCTTCCTGAGGAGCATAATTAGCTAGTGGCTTGGAGTGCTCTCTAATTCAATTAGCAGCACCATTTATCAGAGCCAGCTGAGATTTACATTTGCACTTGCTGACGTCAATATGAGACTCGCAGTGAGTCCCAGAAGCCTCCAGTTCAGCAGGAGTGAATTGAATTGCTGGGGTCATTTATTTTCAAAGAACAAGAGCTGGAGTTTGGGTTTGGGTGGGGATGTGTTTGGTGGGATTTTTTTCCCCCCAAATGCTCCTTTCTCTGCAGCCACTGAGCTACAGACCTGAAAACTACACTGGCGGCTTCCTTCCCAGCCCAGTTCTGAAGTGACACTTCTGTTCCACCTTCCCTTTGGTTAAAAAGGCTGCATTTTCATAGTGTTTTATACTTCATCTCATAAATAGCAGGGGACATTTCACAATTGTGTGGAAGCAGGTGCCGGATTCGAGATGTGTCATTCTGCTGAGGCGGGGAGAGGAGTGGTACATGTTCAGAAATGTAAACCATCTGTATGGATGTTGCAGCAAAATTCCAATACTCAGATGCAAAACAATGGATAGGTATTTACCTACCACTGCTATTATATAGTTGAAGCTCCTCACTCTTTCATTTATTGCCAACAAACTCCTGGAGATTAGTGGGAAGCTAATAAACTTTAAGTTCAAGTGGGAAACTGCAACACAGGGAACGCTTAAGAGACAGAATTGTGGGAGCACCAAGTTTCAGCTGAACACCTGAATCATTCACCCACCCTACCTCTTCTCCAAAGGCCAAACTACAGAAAGAAATTTAAAATACGTGACAAAGGCAGGCGAGCCATGGTTTCCAGCTTATTGTTTTCCTGCAGGGGGAAGAGAATCTGTCAGACAAGCAGGGTGACAAGATGATGAGACACTGCTCGTTCTCTCAGCACCAGTGGTACTCCCCAGCTATGCACATGCCCTTCTAGTCTTTCACTAGCACTGTGCACTCAAGCTGCCCCACCTGCCGACTGCTGAAGGGACAGAGCCCAGCACTCCAAACTGCAGGAGCTCTGAAGGTACTAACAGCAGGAATGGAAATCAGACCTGCTGCTATGGCAACCTGGCCTCCTCCACTGGTGAAGGCACCACACCTCCCCTCTCCTCCAGCTGTGAGCCGTTGATAAGGAACAGCATGTAGAATTTCTATGCAGAACAAGAACAGGAGCAGAAGAGGCAGACAGGCGACACCAGCAGGGCTAAGGGTCTTACTGCCTGATCTCCTCCTGGGACATGTTCTGCAAACCCTCTTTTATTCCGGCCTGACACTAATGCAACAGCATCTTTTGTAAGGAGGACACAGCAGCTAGAAAGATCCTCTTTCCTCCCCATCACCTTTAGATGATGTGTTCTAAGGTCTTGACAATTGCATAGCCAGTGAGTGTGTTCTGCTTTCACCACACTCAGTATTCTCCCTTTACATCTATCATTACAGGGTCAGAACGCTCTGAATTTTCAGGATCTCCCTGAGACTCCCTGCTGCTCCACTGTGAGATGCTACCTTTACAACAAGCCAAGCTATTGCTTCCAGTGGTAACAGTCACATGCACTTTCCCTTCACAAGCCAGACATGAAGGACCACACACAGAAATTAACATCCCTGTACTGAGTGGGTTTCCAGATTTTGGCTGTGGGTTTGCAGAGATAGTTAGCCAACAAGAAGCATACAGCTTAGGAATCTAGCTGGAGTTTAGATCTAAATGCAACACACAGTACCATATATCAAATCAAAATGATTGCACAGTTTGCAGTGCCAAGCTTGGGAAGAAATTACCAGCATCAGTCTGTCAGGAAGTACTTTGACAGCATTTCCCCTAGAAGTACAGAGCTGCATCACCACATCTACCTATGTATTCAGCCAAATTCGTAAGAAGCAAGACAGGTATTTTTGTGCACGGCAGGATGCAGAAGTTTAGCTGTAAATAGTGAAATTCCTTAGGCCCATCAATTTCCCCTAATAAGAAGGAAGGGGGAAGAAAGAAAAATGTCATGAGTGACTTGCAGAAACAGCATTAAAGTAGGGAAGACAGTGGCAAAGAATCAGCTCATTATTGAGCTGTGAGTTTAAATCCAGCTTAACTCCTTGCACTGATTCCAGTCAGCACTACAGCCCCATGGTTTAAAGGGTCACTTGGACATGACTCAGTACCTCTGATTGACTTCAAAGGACTTTAGATGCGGTCCAAACAATTAAAGCTTGGCTGTTTAGCAGAGGATAGCAAGATAAAACAGCTTTAAAAACACAAGAATGTGTCTTAAAAGCAGAAATGCACATGTAGGGGTATACGCTTTGCACAAAGAGTTGTTTGCAAAAACTCTTACGCAGATGCTTCTTTTGCCTCATTAACAAGACTCATTGGCCATCTCATTCTCCTTTCCTAAAGTCCTGCCCAAATGTAACAGCAGGTCTCTTGGAAAACATAGTTCATAGAAGACCTTGCCAAAAAAACTTGTTTGTGTCAGCAAGCTGGGAACATTAGCTCCTGAGAGCTGCTCTAAGCTTATCACTCGTTCTTACTGTTCAACTGTTTTACCAGCCCCCCTCCCTGAAGGGTCCTATTACTAGGAAGTAATAAGGTCTCACATAAAAAATAGCAGGACACTGAACTTTCTGTTAGTTTCTTTCTTTTTTTCTTTTTTTTTTACACAGCTGTCCCATTATGACAGACACATGACCAGAGCTTTAAATAACTTTATATGAAATAACCATCTCCTTACAGCTGAGAGTTTCTGTATTTGCAGGAATGTATTAACAACATTACCAGTGTGACAACCCTGATTCCACCCCCTATTAGCCTGAAGAAGAACAATTGCAATCTCTGCTTCTCACAGAAGTTCCAGTTCAAACACGCAAGCAAGTTGTTCAGTGAGAAGCAGAACTAAAAAAACATTCTAACACAGGTCCCTCCAATGGATTCTCTGAAGCCTAATAAAGGTGTGACCCTGCTGACTTGACGAGACTGCCTCCTCTCTCTGTCTGCCACCTTTTGTAAAATTTTAAGAGCTCATGGTCTTTGAGGACTTACACCTGCCTTGAATTTGGCCGAAACAAGTCAGTGGATTCAAAAGTCTGTTGGAGGAAACTAAACCCCATCTCCTTAGAAAGCAAAACTAAAAACCTTACTTCAGCAAGAAGTGTACAGGGAGGATTCCTTTCAAAAATAATCCTTCTCACCAACCTTCCCAGCTAGCTTCACCCTTTAAAGCAACCTAAGTCATCAATTTTGCAAGCAGAGGTTTGACAAAGGTTCCACTGTAGCCAGCAAGCTGCCTTTACTGGAAACTAGATTATAAGCTAGCATTTGCCAATATATCTTTCCCCCCTATACACTGCTACTTTTGCAAGCAGATAACTGAACAGAATTAGTTTACAGACTTGCCAGTCTTTCTCCCTCCCTCTCAAATGTGTAAAGCATACCTGGAAGCATCTAGAAATGGCTTGTAGGCAATGGTTACCCAATCTTCTTTGTTGGCAGAGTACCTAGGCTCCCTTGGGGTTTCAGCTGCTGTATCCAAGTCCACCAGATAGTGGCATTTGGAAATGTCAATCTGCAGAAAGACAGGCATTCCTGTGTTTTATTTCCTGTAGGCTTCTGGTTGTACATGTTCATTCATACAGGCCGTTACTCATCAATGAGAAGGGGTTAAATTTCTAGCAACAAGTGAAATGCTTCATGCAGGATTCATGGTAAAATATTTTGAATGTTTTCAAGTAAAACCTTTATGGGGGTACACAAACTACCACTATTGCTCTGGTTACAGGAGGAGAGTTCTAGGGTCCCTCTCTGAGGAAGTACCACTTCAAGGAAGCAGCGTTACACAAATGAATTATGTGTGTGACTGCCCAGCTAAATAAGCTGTGGGCAATGTCCTCAGAAGACTTACATTATGCAACTTTCTCTTTCCTGCTGGGGAGAGTGCTCTTGGATATGAACAGGATGTACTATTCATTTATACAAATACCCTGCATCCTTTCTGGCTAACAGCCCCCTCCTCACAGGTACCCCATAGCTGCTGAGGAGTAACTCTGAGAAGATAAACTTTCAGCTACAAAGACAACTTGAGCTGCTACCAGGACAAACTGTATTAATACCCATTAGAGATAAGTATCATACAAGGTAGTCCAAAAAGAGGCTACGTTGTGTAGAAACCTCTGTGCTGAGTCTAAGACATCTACAGGAGAGACCAGGTTGCAAATAAGGGCTCAAGTCCTCCTGTTAAAGTTCTGATTGTCTTTAAGTGATCTATGTCATATTTTCGGAACTGAACTAATCCCAAGTCCAACACATTTAAAGTGCACCAAGGTAGCTATATTATTACAATGCAGCAAAAATGAGCCCCTCACGGATGCAGCAGACAGAAGCAAGGCTGAGCTTTTGCTGGCATAACGATATACAGCCACTGGAGCAAAGCAAGTTCTATCAGGTGGATACCAGATGGCTCTGTGGCATCAAAATTGAGTGGCAAATGAGATCACACCATGGGAAACTCAGCTGAGGAGAGTATTGAATCCACTTGCACTGTATGAGAGAACATTCCAGGCTCTGAGAGAGGTTCTGGCTCATTAGCAAAAAGACTCCCAAACCATTAACCAAGTTTTTCTCTAAGTGATGTAGAATCATTCAGAGAAAGACAAGTTACTGCCTCAAGCTCTAAGGCTGATCTCTTCTGTCATTCTAAATGCTCCCTAAAGGGTTGGTACTTCCAATGCATATGAATTATCTGGCTGGTGAAAGAAAGAAGTTAGGGAACAGAACTGCAAGGAATTACATCCTATCCTCTTCTGTTCTCCTTTCCTTTTCCTCCTCTCACTCTTCCTTTATTCAATGCAACCGTTATGCTAAGTGGTGGAGAACTGAATCTGATCACATCCTGAATAACAGAAGAGGGCACAGTATAGCACAGGCATGGAGCTAAGGGTACAGCCTGCTGCTCTGCTACTGTAGCCAAATGTCTCTCAGTGGTGTCTGGATGGATGCTACCCTGACCAGTCACAGTAAAACCAGAGACATTTTACTGAACACATATTTCAAAAACAGGACCATGCTTCAGGTGGTTTCTACCATTCAAAAGAGCGCTAAAGGGAACTGGAAAAGAAGTGAAAATAAAGTGGCTCAAAAAACAACAACTCTGAAGGCAGGAGTTTTTACCAGTTTCAGCTTGTAGGTCTTACAAGGTACATCCTTGTAAGAAACAATACTCCTGATCTCTTTCTTAGCAGTTTCAGAGATAAACACATCTCCCCGGTAGGACAAGTACAAGTTAAGTGCTGTTCAACATGATTAAGGAAGGAAGAATTGCAAAACAAGAAGGTCAAATCATTCTTTTCCCCAGTGTCTCATAGCAACAGAAACACCAAGATTTACTCTTCAGTTTTCAAGCAGAGCAGTAATAGATACTTACACCTGAAACTGAGAGATCAGTCCTATTTCTGCAGCCATTAATTGGTTTTAAGCTCCGTGGCTCAAATAATCCTTTTAAATGATTTGTTTTCCCCCCTGTAAATGACCAATAGACTCACACTGTTTAGACTTATTTGCTCCGATGGTCCTTTCCAGCGCTTGGTAACTTTTACTTTTTAAAGCAATCTGGCTATGTTTGCAATTACAAGGTCTCTAAGCTTAAAAAAAAAAAAAGATCATGTTCTCTTGGTGTTATTAACAGGCCAGAAGTAAGAGTTTTAGGACTTAATTTAAAATTCACATTTTGTAGCTGATTTCTAATGTCCTAGGCTCTTTTGCTTCCATAAGAAATAATAAAATTGTAGGGTAACATTAAGAAACAACCATGAAACAAAAGTGTGTTTTGCTCCACTAGTCACAGGCTGCACACCAGCCAGCTGTCTGTGCTAAAAATATGCCACAGTTAAAGATTTGGTAAATTAAATACACTGCAGCAGACAGCTTCTCTCAGGTGGGAACACGCCTCCTTCCCATTTCCAGTAACTACATAATGAGGCTCAGAATAAGAGTGTTTTAACCCAGAAGACTGATCAATGCTTTTACCCACAAGATTTGTTCCTGTGTGACAGTACAGTATCCACTTTTACAAGCAGATCACAAAGTGCTTGTACAATGCCTTAACAGGCCAAAGACAGGAGCCACATAATGAAGTACATGTTTACCATCCTCAGCCAGATCATTCATGTAAACCAGACACCTGGTCCATTACATGTGGGTGCTTCCTATTTACTGATGGATATACCAAACCTACCCTCCAAGGCGCTAAGAGAGAATGAAGAAAATACTATGGATTTCTTGGCAGCTCCTCTCATTCAACCCTCTAGACAAAAAAAGAAAGGATTACTAAATACCTACTGCATTGCAAAGAATATTTAGTGCACTGCTAATATTTAACCTGCTCAATAATTTTAAAGAAGTCAGGTGACAATAACTTCAACATATTCATAACACTAGTATATAGTAGCAGATTCCCACTGAAATCACTGATGGAATTGTTCCAGTAAAGTTCCAAATGAAGTCCTCCTTCTCAGTTGCAATTATGGTGTCCACATTTATATTTAAAAAGAAAGGAAAATACAAAGGAAAAATTAAGTCCCTGCTTAGTGACAAACACTTTCTGAGGGGATTCCAAATTACTCATTCAGTTCACTTTGCTGTGATCACAGTAACACATTATACTAAACCCAAAATTGCAATAAGTAAGAATTATTACTTCCACTTCTCCTTTTTCATTATGTCTTTAAATGAAAAATAAGCAGACGAAATGCAAACAGAAACCACTCACATAAATGGAGAAATTCCCAAGTGCTGCAAAGAGCCCATCTTTTTTTATAACTTGTATGATCCCACAGAAACAAAATGGGGAGACCCAATCATATGCATTATATTACAAATTACACGGTAAAGAAAACAGGAATATAATCCTTACATATCGAGATGGCTCTTCCTTGTTTTGGTCATTCATATCAGTGGGAATGATCCGAGTGGCCATTGGTCCCTTGGCAAATGGTTTTGGTAACTGGCCTCTGAATTCTGAGAGGATAAACTGGAGCTGCCAACTGCAGAGAACAGTGTCAGAAAGCCCAGGAGGAAAACGCAGGAGCTAGTAAAATTTTGTGTTGAGAAAACCAAAAGCATAATGAAGGCCATTTCATTCCTGAAGGTAGGCAGACCTGCTAGAGGAGCAGCCACACTACAAATTATCAGTAGCTTGTTGCCAGCATAGTCTGATGACAACAAACTTCAGAACTCTTTGTTTTGATTAGACTGGTGTCAACAGATACACAAGGTCTTGAAGGTTACTCCCATAAATAATTCCTATGGGAAACATCCCTTCTTATGAGTCTTGCCAAATTGTACCTTTTACATTAAATGACTTACTTTTCTGGCAGGAGAAAGCTGCTTGGAAATCTGTGCCACTCCTTTCCCACACAGACATTAACTGGTCTCCCCTCTGGCACAGTGTGAATGCTTGGGTCAGAAGCAATCCTGTGAAATTCCGGGTAGAGATCCAAGGGCCCATGGTAGCCTATGGAAGGCAGAAAGTTTATTTAAAGGTAAAGAAACAGGTGATATTTACATGACTACTTTTGAAAGACTACAACAAATTGCTCATACCTAACTTCTTAACTGGTAATTTCTTGAATAAATTAATTGCTCTATGCTAAAAAGTGGCTGGATTCCAAAGCTCCCCTGAAATTTAGCAGTGCTTGTACCCCACCACCCTTATTCACATTCTCCTGTCCTGACTGTCAATGGCTACCATCAAGCAAAAATATACTGATGAGATGAGAAGGTTCACTGCATGGCTTTGATTCAAGAAAGTACTTAAGGACCCTATCTAATCCACCTACATTAAGGACATATGCACCTAATTACAAGTTTTAAATGGAAAACTGCTTTTTTGAGTGGGATCATGCTTGAAAATTAAAGTATCTGCTCTGATACCAGCCTGGATACAGGTTTTATACCAGTATAGTTGCACTGGCTGAAGGTAAAAGGTAGCAGGATTTTCACTAATAAAATTCTAGTAATTCATTCGTACGCACGTAATACATACATACGTACATACAAATACATACATACAAATATGCATATACACAGACACACATGCAATCATTCAGTAATGGTAACCATTAAAACTTACTTCTCTCCTTCAAACAATGACATCCAAGGTTACAAGGTTCCTTATCTCTACTGTGCTGCTACAGGTAAAGCAACACAACTTTGTCAGGCCTTAAGATCCGCCAAGACCAATACCCAAGAAAGCACAGAACAAATCTAATATACCAACCTCTGAATAAGGCAACAGAGCGTGACAATGACAAAAGGCCAAAGAGAAAGACAGTCCCCAGAGCCAGCCAGTTGGAGGAGACTGTGTAGTGTTCCAGGCGGTAGCGCTGGAATATGAAGTGGTAACATTTCTGAGGAAAGATTAAACAAAGAGAGAGCGTAACATTACTTCAACTGTGGTATCTTCAGCAGAAGTCTGGGGTTTATAGGACCTTTGAGCAGTGCCTGCACCTCCCACCAGATCTTTGAGCTTCATTTTTTCACTCAGACCAATAAAAAATGTGCAGAATTTCACATGGTTCAATCACATTTCTTAACTGATAATTTAAGGCATTTAAAGATGTTTTGAGCTCTTTTCCCTAGGAAAGCCTCTAGTCAGACTGTGAACTCTTCTCTACCAGGGTTCCAGCCTGGCTGCTCCCAGGTGAACCAGCAGCAAGCGGCCCTTTCAGACACTTCCATAGTACTTCCCTAGATATACAGGCCTCTTTTTCAGTGCTGGACTGACTTCCTCTCTAACACAAGTTCCATGACAGATTTACTGAGTGACCTATGATTGTTTACCCTGTCTGCACAAACTACAGCTCTGAAGTGGATAAAAACACACAGCACATTCTGCATCCAACTTTAAACACAAGACATTGAAATTATTAAAAGGAAAGCCCTTTAGGTTTTACTAATTTAAAAGCCTTTCTTGGAATACCAAGAAGAACTACATCCATACTTCATTTAGGCCATCCCTCTTCCTCTGCCTTTCTGCAGGAGTGATAATTCACTTCTTATTTCTATTCCTCTTGTCTTGTTTGCATTTTTCTCATAACAGCCAGATCCACGTGGTTTAGAGGAGTAGACTCTGACAAGCTTGTACTGGTGGGCAATCAGTTCTATATTCTCAGCTGGATAATAAATACTGGACAAAATGTTATCAAACTGTTAAAACATGCACGACAAATATACTACAGATTTTCCTAAAGCCATATTTGGCAAAGGTCCTAAATCACCACCCTTGATGAATGTTTTGACAGCACGTACCAATTCTCAGTCAGAGCCATGAAACTGTTGACATTACAGAGTTTGACCCTGTATGAATGTAAAGACTTAAACCCATCTGAGGTGCCCCATCTTAGCAAAGCATCACCAGCGATGGAAGATCTATGTCAGAATAGCAACTGACCAGGAAAGAGTTAGAGTGATTTGAGGGATGCAGGAAATGGTGGGGAGCCCAGGACAAAACAGCCTGCATAGCAGGACAGAGGAGTAATAGCAGAATGAGGCCAAACAGCTGGAAGAAGATGAAACAGACTAGTAACTGCATTCCTGCACCTCTTTACCAGAGGAAAGATGAATAATTTTCAGCTTTGGAAAGATCTGTATCAAACCACATCAGTGCTTTATTCTGTGAAGTGTTTCAAGAGATATTTACTAAACATCCAATTTCTGGCTTTTCCAAATGTCCAATGCATTTTCCCAATGCCTAAACAAGATCACTTTTCCTTTTGTAAATTAACAAAGGATTCTTACTACAATACAACAAAATGTATTTCCTACATACACACATTCCTACACCTTAAAGCTTGCTTAACAGCAGGCAAAGGAGGCACAATGCTATAACAAGGTACTAATCCTCATGACATCTCTTGGACGTTGTTTTGTATTGACATTACAGCACCACAACTTTTCCTCACCCCAAATTCCCACTTGGCATGAGAGAACAACTTGAAGTCATCATGAAATAATTAGTGGCAAAGAGAACTTCTCAACCATTTATCACTTCGCTTCTGATCACCTTATAAAGCCACAAAATTTTATCTTTTTCTGTTGGGTTGTTAAGCAGTCTGTGCTGAAGTCCAAGATTATTAGATGAGCTCATTCTGTAGGATATTTGGGGGGGAAACTCCAAACATTTTTGCTTTTACGTCACATCTTACAGAGGACTAATAGTTTCCCAAATATTCTCAATCAACCTGCAGAGGGAGGCTATGGTTCAGCTTGTAAAATCAGCAAGACACACACACAGTATTAGAACAGCTGTGCCTTTTGCTTCCAGAGTCTGAACACTCATCCATAACACATGGTTCAAAAATAAAACTGTACCAACTAACATACTAAAGACAATGATCAAAAGTTATGCATAGGACAGTCCTGAACTATATAATCACTACAGACTGTGTCACAGACACAAATACTCTGCAGATTGCTCCCTTACTTTCGGAAGCAATGTTAAAGCAGTCAGATAACAGTTACGCTCCCTAAAGGTATGAGCTTGTTAAAAAAACATGTTCCATTTAAACTTACCTGAAGAGCAGAGAGAGCGACAGCACCACAGAGGCAGATGAGGGGATAGATGGGAAAGAGAAACCTCTCTTCTTTGTGGGGCTGACTGAAGAAAATCATGATCCAAATGTACATAGGAGAGAGTGTCAGCCAGTAGGGACGGCCCAGATTCTGAACTGAAAGAAACAAACACTCAGCAAAGTAGTAACGTAAGAATGAGGGCTTTATACTCATTCTTACAATCAAAAATTCCCTTTTTCAGACACAAACCATTGCCTTCAGACACAAATACACCATATTCTGAGCAGCTGTGTGCTAAAATCCAGGTAACTTGTCCAAAGAGTCAGTACAGAATCTAAGGATTTTTGTAGATTGCTACAATACTAACAATTTCAGCAGACTTCAAAAGACCAAAAGCAGAAAATAAGGGACTGTGTTACTGAATTCAAGCGCAAAAGACACAACCCATCAAGAATTTATATGTTTAAACAGGCAGCCAGAAATACTAGATTTCCTGCTGTATATTATGCCGCACATGAAAAGATCAGATAGGATCTCCTCTGAACCTACCCTTCCACTTACAAATAGTTGTTTAGTGATTGAAATTTCCACAACCTCCATTGCTTTATTACAA
This sequence comes from Forpus xanthops, assembly GCA_032466535.1. Taxonomy (NCBI): domain Eukaryota; kingdom Metazoa; phylum Chordata; class Aves; order Psittaciformes; family Psittacidae; genus Forpus; species Forpus xanthops. Next base: position 11,638 of record JASSUY010036999.1, on the reverse strand, counting down.
AAAAAAAACAGCATGAGAGATCTCAGAGGCACCTTCTGCTTAACAGAGGAAATAACTGATTCAAAAATAACAACAATTACCCTGAATTTGAGTCAAACTGAGTAGGGTTCTACAGTGCCTGACAATTTTCAGTCCCTTTTCTGCCCCCTTGGTACTCCCAACAGAAGAGTTAAACAATTAAGCTAACAGCATTTCACAGACAATAAGAACAAAGCACTTGGCAGAATTGCTCCTGCTGTTAAGTACAACACCAAGTGAACAGCAGGAAACCCTGCATTTACAGCATCTCCTATTGAGCTTTTACTGGTTTCTGACAGTATGTCCGTTATATCCAAGGAACAGATATAAGCAATATACCCATTAACGTACATTTTCAGCAAGGCTTTTGATGCTTTTGTTTCTTGTATTCAGTAAAAAAATGAGAGTGAAGCACTAACTCAACTGATGAATCTGGAGGCTGCTGCTGATAATCTTCCCTAGGAAAACAGTGAAGAAGAATTTACACTTCCTCAACACCTTTTTTTTCTCCTAAGTCAATTGCCAAATGTCATGTATTTAAACTGATGGCATTTTATTTAAGAGAAAGCTCTACTCTCAGTATATCCACACCTGCAGGGAGACTTCCCAAAGCATGTGATATCAAGGCTGTCCTGCCAGAGCTTAAGTCCTGCAAGTTGAAGAGTGCCGTTCCCAACATGAGCAGGAGCAGCAGAGACCAGAGGATGCCTATTTGTAGGCTCTGGCCCAACAATCAAAAAGGAACTCTCTTCTCTCAAACTGCTGCTAAAAATCATTATGGCAGTAATATCAAAAAGTAGCAACAGAAGAGGCAGTAAAAGGTTCCCAAATAATTCTAAGGATTACCATTTTCAATGGCTGATAAGATGAAAACAATGGGTAGGTAGTTGTCTTCTCCCTTAAGATTTTTGATGGGGTTATTTCTAATGCATCTGCATGTATGGTTGAAGGTTATGGTAACAACTTGCTCAGCTTATTCTGCGTATGGATAGTTCAGCCTTGATAACACACTGTTCTTCCTGAGTTGGAAGCAGAGAACACAGGAATCATCCTTAAAAAGAAAAATGTTTCTACCCTTTTGCAGACAACATGTAAGTAGATGCATCTCACTGTGCATTCTTTCTACAGAGCAACTCCAACTGGAGTCAATATTGGACTGAATAATAAACACTAGGAACTTTCTTATTACTCCAAAGACTTTCTTTGAATCTAGTTTTAATTCCAATAAAGCAAAGCTACTCTTTGGCAGGAACGCTCTCCCTTCAGCAACAAGGCTGAGCTCTGGACTATCTGTGCTTGGCTCTTACAGCTGTCTTGCACTCACCATGAAATTTTTGAAGCAGACACTCCATGAGACAAGTCAATGGCAATACAAGCAGCGCCAAAATAAATGCCACATTGAAATTCAGAAAGCCATTGATGAAATAGAAGGACCAGGGTTCTGTTCCTAAAGGACGAGAAAAGCAAACAAGAGGTTTTAGATACAAACATGCATGAGATCTAGGCGTAACAGGAGCTTCATTCCTTCTCTGCCTCACACAAGCTGAGGTAATCAGCAGCAGACATTAATTCTCCCCACTGCAAGCATAGTGGAACCAAAGAATAGAAAGGGTGTGGACAGAATATCTTGCAGCTGGACAGAGGATGCAGACCCATGGAAAAAGGCTGAGCCACCTCTAAGCAGTCTCATTGTTCTGCCCTTCACCCATAAAACTGCCATAACAGTGGCATGAGAGTTAGTTAATAGCCATACAAAGGCACCAAAGTATCTCACAATCAGGGCTGCTCACAAAACTCCATTGCCTTCCATTTTAGAAATTACCATTCTTTTCCTTCCTTTTTCACTGGGTCATTGTCATTATCACACCTACTGCTGGTGAATCACAGCCACTCTAACAGTCAGCCTTGCCAGCAGAGTTCTGTGACATAGAACTGACCCTTGTTTTAAGAAAGGCTACATAGCAAGAAATTGGAGGCAGAAACTTGTAAAACTAGGAAATTTGACTCCAAATTAATTCTAATAGCAGAGAAGTAATTGATGAATAATACAAAAAGAAACACAATGATAATTAGTGATCATTATAATTCTGGAATGATGATATATGCTCCATGTTGGCAGAAGCAGAAAATGTACTAAAGAAAAGAAAAAGAAAAAGAGTTTGCATACAAACTTCACCCCAGCAAAGACTCTGCCACTAAAGTTCATTGAGATGCTAGTTTTGGTACCTTCTTATAATCAACACTATTTAAAATATCCCTGCTTCAATTAGTTCTTACAGTGTAGATTCAAACAGAAGCAAGCCAACTGTGCCTCCTAACATGACATACTTGAGTATTTGTTGCAAGCTTCAAATGATATAAATTGAAAGGAATTCCACAGTCCAACTGTCATTTATTTGGACTCGTAATTCAGGATGCTTAAAGTCCTGAACAATAAGGAATGCCAGCTCCTCTCACACATTTTCCACTCTCTCAGTGTGATTAGCTCAATCAGTCAGTAAATGACACGCGGGGGCTTTAATCACTGCACTGTTGTGACATGTGTCACATGCCACAGCAATTTCCTGCAATCAGAGCCACTCAAATAGGGTCCATGTTGAAATTAATCAGACAACTGAAAAGCAGCAAGGAAAACCTGAAACCTCTGCAGCTCCTACAGCTAAGTATGATTAGAAGCTGCACTAGTAATATCAGAAACATGTCGTTGGAGTTACTAAGGCTAAGTCCAAGCAACAGAGATTCATTTAGGAAACCTTTAACTATTAGCACTGAAAGCAAACAGCAATTACAGATTTGGATTTTGAGGATTAGAGGGCATTCCTTCCAATTGCCTCTTAATTCTTTCAAGTCCTACAAGAACAAAATCCTCAGCCTGTGAAAGGCTGAATATGAGGTACTGTAGATTGAAAGATCATGCCAAATGATGGACATGACAGTTACCTGTATGACAACATTCTAATAGGAACAATGACCCTTCCCTCTTCTCTAGACTTCACTGCGCACTCTCCATATTTAAGGACTGCAATTCTAAATAATCACTGTCGTAGATCTTGAACACGTACAGAAAGCATATCATTTCAGGACTAAAGCATACTACCCTTCCCAGAGATCAGGGCTGCTGACTGTGATATATCTGTGAGGGAAAACCCAAGGCGGTTTGGGCTATCACACTGTAAATCTCTCAGTGGACATTTAGAAAACGTGTGTGCAAAGGAGGCTTTGCTTTCTTCCCAGCCCTGCTGCCTCCACAGATCCTCCTGAGACAACAGTGCAGGTTTTCAAAGACTTGTAGGAGGTTAACACGGTTCAGCCACTCTAGTAACTATTTCAATGGAACGCCAAGGCCACTCCCTATATGGAAAAAAAAAAGGACTAGATTTGGATTCTGCAGCCTGCTTCCCCACTCCCACTGCCATGACCAACAGCTACTTTATCATAGAAGATGCCAGAATGAGATAGAAAGCTTCTGAAACCGATATAAACTGTTAACCCTCCAGTGTTCTCTGGCTGCAGTTAAGCTGAACAGCCAAGTCTCAAATTTTTAAAGGATTGTATCAAGGACCATTCTGTCACCCTTCCACCTGCCCTGGCCTCTATGGCAAGTAAAGGAAATTAACTATGGCTTTCTCTAGTGCACTCCCTGATTTGGTAGCCTGGGACTCAGCAATGACAGACATTTCATGGAGCACACCTCCTCCACAACCCAGATACAGCCTTAAAGGCCCTGAGGTGTCCTGAGGGACTCTGCTAATAAAGAGGTCAGCTGGTCTGAAGCACAGCTTTAACAAAAAGGCTACTTTCCCACTTTCTCAGGGCTTTTTTCAGTGTGACTAAACCGCCCTTAAGAATTAAGCACTAGAACTTCCTTCTCCAATGAGCGATTTTCCTCTCTGGATGAGGAAAACCAACAAAGAAAGAGAAGAACAGTGCACACAGGCAAATGAAATAATCCACAGATACCAGGCAAAAAACAGTAGGCTTGGTCACTGTGATGACTCACCCATTCAGAGGCATTCAGTCTCAATGCCTCCCAGGGCAAAAATGCTTTATTCTTGTTATCCACAACAACTCAAGAGTGATCTGAGAAAGAACTGCAATGTAAAAAAAAAAAAAAGAAACCCCATTGAAAGAAGTCCTGGTCCAGAACAATGTCCTTCAAGCAGGGAGGGACACAAAAGAACTCTCCATGCACATTGCTGCTGGGAACATGCTTCCCACAGCATCACCGTCAGACCATGACAGAAGACTTAACTTCTTGCAAGTATGCCACATGCTAGAGCTGAGCAGATCTGGGCTGTAGGCAACACTGATGAAGGCAGAGGGAAGAACTGTGGCCCAGTCAGTTCATGGCACTATGGTTCCATGGGGATCACCAACTGCCAGACTCTGAGCCAGAAACCAGATTGAACTTTGTGTTCTGTGACAGGCTCTGGGAGCACTTCTAGAAATCAAACTCACACACAAGTTCACAGAACTTAACAAACCACCACGCTGCAGCTTGACCACAGCGATCGTGAGGGCACTCAGGACAAAGCAGAGGAGTTCTAGCTATGGGCTTAAGCTATGGTGCCCCACGCTGTGTTTGTCACAGGCTAAAAACCTGCATGCAGGGAGCTGTTAAGCAGGAACTAAGCCACAATAATTTGATCATGAGCCACAACTCTCATTCTAAGCAAGCCTGATTCAGTGCAAGCATAATAAATAGTCTACTTTTTGCATTTCACTTATTTTCACTCCAGTTAAGAACCAGGACTCAACAGAACAAGATGTCAAATAAATAAGCTCCAGCACCTTCCCACCCAAGCTGAATCAAGCTTTCCAAAGTTCCATCACACTGCAAGTCACAGCCAAAGCTGATTACAGGAACTGGGACCAAACTTTTGTCACAAATTATGCATTCTTATAAGAAATGTACACAGAAACACCCCAAAGCCTCAGAATCAGGCTTAGGGCTATAGGCTTAGAAGCTACTTTCCCTTTGCTGGAGAAACCTAATCACCCCGGGGAAATACTTATTGCATAGACTGTATTTATACAGAAGTGTGTTGCTAAAGAGAAAACAAACAAACAAAAAAATCTTGCCTTCAGAATGCAGACAAAAGGAAAAATACTGTGGTGCTTACATTGAACATGATATGGGTTGATGACTACGACCTCCAGCAGCTCCTGCTCTCATCATGTGAAAGTTGGGAAATCACAGATCCAAAGCCAGAAGGGATTGGCCAGACTCTCATCTCCCATGGTAGTGTTATTTCTCCGAAGTGTCTTTAAGCTCTCTAAACACACAGCGCTGTCCTGGCCGCATTGCATTAAAGAGCAATTTCAAGCAAGCTCTTTTACTAGCCTGAGGATGTTATATGAATGTCACTATGAATAAAACACTTTAGAATAGATTGGTCCTTGGAGGCTTCTGGAAACAACTCATGCACCACTGTGGAAAAGGTCAAGCAGAAGCCTATGCCAAAACCTATCACAGACAAAGCCTGGAGTTTACTTATAGAAAATTCACAACAACTGACTTCAGAGCCTTCCTGCAGAGATGAAGAAACATGGCAAAGCTGCTGTTACCCTGCTGTGTCACAGCACAAGTAACAAATCACCACTCGGCACCACCCAAAGCAGCCCTACAAATGAACAATGGCCTAGAGGGCACTGCAGCCTTGCTGCTAACCACTGCTGAATCCCTCCTGGAATATCTCAACGGGGCCGAAACAGATGACAGATGACGCAAGGATCCTGCACCCTAAGCTCCCTGAGGTCTCTGCCAACCTCTCTGAAGGAAGCCCTGCTAGAAACATAATACTTTCTGCTTTGCAGCTCCAGAAATAACATGGTATGAACAACTTAGTGCAGTGGCAGCTCCCAGACAAACAACACAGCACTGCCATCAAGGCTTAGAAGGTACTGGCCATTAAGGATACTAGCAGCTAGAGAGTTACGGATTCTGCACTGTTACCCACTTTCTCAAGGTTCTGCATCATGACTATGAGGAACACTCAAGAACTCAAAAGCTGACAAACGCACACACGTATTGCTTGCGCCCACAGCACTGGCACAGCATCCAGACACGTTTGCTACTACAGTTTTCTGCTGTGACTCTAAGACATCTCACGACGGTTTACAGAACTTTAAAGCAAACAAAAGCATCTTAGCGTGGAGAAATCCGGCAATGGCCTACGGATTGCCAGCTCGAGAGAGACATCCTGTGGCGAAGAGATGGAACTGCATCCCCTTATTGCTCAGCGGCTGCTTTTGCTTTAGAGTACACCAGAAAAAGGATTGGCAATCAAGACCTGATGGGTCACGGTAGCAAGACTGTAGCAAGAAAACTGCCGACTCCCTTCCTGTCTTGTTGCCTTGAACTCACCATAGAGATCAGGTCCGTGAGAGGTGAAAACATTGTATAAAAGAATGTTGAGAGGCGCAACTACCAGCTTGCCATAGTAATAGCTGTCCACAACTACCAAGGGCACCTGAAAGAAAGCATCTATTACTTCAAGTGCCAAAAGCTTTTGGCCAGACTGCCCAAAAACTCCATGTGATTTTCTTAACAGAACCCACCTTTTCTATTACAAGCCAAATCCACTCCCTCTCTGCATTGTTGCAGGCACTTACCAAAAAGAGGATCAATGACACCACACACCAGTTGAGGAAACTTTTCCACCTCTGTTTCAGTATCAAGAAGTCAAAGGCAATAGGAAGCCTGAAAGAGAAAACAGCTATCAACTGGAGACATTGTCATCCCCCCTTGCAGGTTTTTCTACCCTTTCAAAGCAAGTGGGACAGTAGCTGGAAAATAACCATAACTTCACTGGGCTCTGCTTCTACTCAATAATCCAGTCATCCAGCTCAGGTTTCACGCTCAGTATATTAGGGTAAGGAAATTAACCCAGCCTAGGTCCTTCAAAAGCAAAGAAATCAGGCTATGGAAGCCTGTAGCAATTATCTTGGACTAGGTTTGGCAGCTTGGTCCCTGCTAGTTTCTTCCTCTGCCCCCTACCTTCTCCTCAACCAGGCAATAAACATTCGCAAAGTACAAAACTTCTGAACCCTTCTCTCCTTACCCAAGAGCTACACTGAAGGGCCAGCCCAGAAGGGCTCCAGCAGCCACCCCCAGCACAGCTACAGAGGTCTTGTCCATATACCAGCCAGTCATGGCAATCACTGTGGTGTACATGCAGAAACTGCTGGGGAGAAAAGCTGCAACACAAAGAAAAAATAGGGTCAGCATCGCTTTCTCACAGTGGAAGAACTGCACAAGGCCAAGATAAGACTAATAATCTCTCATTCATTCCACTGGAATAGGGATGCTGTACTGGACACGTTCATTTAAGTGAAAGCAAAACCAAAAGAGGATTCTTTTTCTTGTTCTGCCAAGACAAGAAATACTTGGCCTCTTTCCTTGGTTGCACTCAGCAGCAGTAAGCAACAACATCCACAGTTACTACCTGTAACACTTGCTGTACCCTCCATATTCTGATAGGTTAACAAAAGAATGAAATGAATCTGCTCAAGTGGCAGCAGATGTGAGCTGACTGGATACAGTCTCTGAAACAACTGAGCAGAGACTGGTGAGAAGTGCAGAATGAGACCCGTAACACTGTAAAAACAAAGGGAAAGTCCTTTCTCCACTCAGCATAATCAGAAAAAGGGTAAAATAGGAGATCTCGGCATTCATAAGGTGTGGTACTTCCCTTAAAGTTTCTGTGCGCACACAATACAAAAAACTTTGCTCAAAGTCCCCCTTTGCACCTTCCTCAATACCTTTGGCAGGCGTTCTATAAGTCTTACAGTGGCTGGCTAGGCAAACGTCTACATCCAGCCAGGACAGGACACATGAGCAAACAATGCTAAAACATGACCCTCCAAGCACCTCTTTAAAAGGCAAGCCCCATCCAAGAGAAACTGGAGGCAGCAATAAAAACAAACATGCACTGGAAACTGAAAGATACAAGAGCACAGTGCATGGAACATAATTTGAATAAACACCTAACCTGTCATAACACCTGCCAAAGAAATACATGTAGCAGAATATAACAAACAATTGCTAATGAGATATTTTAGTGATGTGGATCTTCTCTCTGGACCTGGCTTTTGTTCCTATGGACAAAGTAATGGTTAGTGTTATTGCTAAGCAATCTTACCTGCAGATGAGCAAAACATCCCAGTGCTGAGTACTAAGAAGGCCAACATCAGCCGGCTCACATGTAGCCCAAACTTCTTGCACACAGCCCTAAGGAAGCAAGAGAGAATGAGACAGGCCAAAAATACCCTCAGTACGTAAACAAACAGTATCCAGTACATGCAGAACCACAAACAATCCATGAAGTATCCTGACACCTTTATGGTGGGTGAGTCTCATTAGTCAGCCACTGAAGACAGCCTGAAGAGCAGCATGACTGCCTCTGGCCTGGGATTTCAGACCGACATCAATTACACTGGTGCAAAACTCAAGAAGACACTTGATTTATATCAGTTGCATTTGTACAAATCTCAGGAACTTAGGGAGCCTGCATTGCTGTAACAACATCAGTCTAAGATTCTCACCCCTCACAAAATCCCAATGTGCAAAACACCACAGCTCACATTCTAAAAACCAGACCACTGCAAACAGAAAAATCATGTAAGCTAATAGTTAGAAAGCCACAAAGAAGCATCAAGCAAAACTAAAAATCCAGCTTAGATAAGATAATTATATGTTCAGGCTTCTGCTTTTAGTGGATATAAATACCATTAGCAAATACGTTACAGACAGCAACAATCAGAACTAAAATTCACTATGATAAGCAAACACAGCACCAGAGTCTCCTCCAGCACAGCTTGGTTTACAACACACCCACCCTGCTTGCTGGTATCACTGAGAAAAGCACAGTCAACAAAATGCTGGAATGGAGATGTGGGTGGCAGATCTAAGAATACAATTGTGTCCTAACAGTGGAATTCAGACCAGTGCTTCATTAAGTTATGCAAATATATTTCAAAAGTTCACTGTGAGGTAGCCCAATTCACCAGACACATCTACACATGAGCTTCAGAGTATATTTACTGTGACAATAACTGAATGTGTTACATTACTCTAAATCATTCCCTGTAGACAGCTTTTAACACTCACTTGTAGAAGTAGAGTTCACAAACACAGCTCAGGAAGGCCAGGAAGCATCGGAGAAAGTAGAAGACAAGAACCTAGAAGACATACAGTCTGAGCAAGGCTTGCAATGAAGCTCATGCACCTGATTTTAACAAGTTTTTAGCAAGCGTGGCAGCTGTCAAAGAGCCTGTTCTTGGGAGACCTAAATCCCGACTCCAAGGGATGCTGAAGATCCTGCCAGCTCAAGGCCTAGCTCTCTTACACTGAAGTTCTTTACAACACAGAAAGCGAACACAGCACACTGAACTTACAGAACTGCCCCTTTTGTTTTCTATTGTGAAGAAATATGCCAAGTATGGCAATGAAAATCCAAACATTTTAGCATTTCATGCTTTTTTTTACATTTCTATAAGTTCAGTTTGCAATATTCCTTGCAAAACAGTTATTTATCATTATAGCGTATTGGAAAAACAAGCAAACAAACAGTCATTGATAACTAGAATAAAAAATAATTTAAGCTTCTAAAGCATGAGGGTGAAACTCACAACAGTGGATGAGAGCAAAGAGCTGCCAGCTAACTGTTCCCAGACTTGCACACACTCAAAAGGCCAAGAGCAAGCAGCCCCTCTGAGACAGGTTCTCAAATTGTAGCCTTAATGAATTTTCCTGTAACTTCTCAATCACTTTTCCTTGGATCCTACTGAGACAGCTTACAAAGCCTTGCCCATTATTACAGGAAGGGAAGTGTTTGTAAACAAATGGGTGTTTTGTAAATACCACTCTTTCACTCCAACAACAAACAAAGCACATGTTTAACACAGACTAAAGGCATGTTTATTTATCAGAAAAGAAACTTTCACACAGCTGATTTACCTTATTAGTTTGTAGAACTCTAGCATGGAACAAGGCTGGTAAGGCATGAAGCCACAGGTAAGCATAGGAGCGGATGGCATAGGCTGGAGAGTACTCCCATGTCTGAAACCCCTTTCCATAAACGAGGTAGTGTGTCTACAATTAAGATTAAATAAATAAGTACACGTTTCACAGAGCAGACAGGTCTCCGTTTCTCACCTCTGAATCCCTGAGTAAGAAAATTTCTCTTTGAAACACTGAGATTAGCATAAGGTTCAAGACAAACCTGCATTTGCACAGGCCAACTACAAATTCCCAAGTATCTCAGAGAAGAGAAAGCCACTTACCGGTTCCCAATAGTTAAAGGTCTCATCACAGTCAGAGATGTTGCTTAAGAGAGCTGCACAGAACCTGGCTGAAATGAGACACTTAAAAGCTGTCGATCCTTCAGGAGCCCAAACTTGTCCTGCTTTGCTCCCAGATGATCTAGTCCAAAGAGAAAAGTACAGATACACACCCAGCATAATCCATACACAACCAGCTTTAGACTATCAATGTGACAATCCTCAAAGAGTGGACAAGCGTATCAGCACCTCTGTCACCTAAACATGAATGAGGCTTCCACTCCTCTCTTTGGGGGATACCGGTCCCCTCCCAAGGAAGCATCATCTTCCACACCATAACGGAACAAGGGCCCTGGGTGTTAACCCACCGCAGCAGGCCACCCCTCAGGTCCTGTCCTTCTCCCACCACCAAGGCCACGCAGAGCTACCACGGGCGGAGGAGCTCCGCCTACAGGGCACAGGGGAGACCCCATTCCCGTCAACCGAACCGGCTGCGCACCCACCAAACCCTGCAGTGGGATCGCTCCCCGCTGTGAGCACTTCCAGGACACAAAGACGAGGAAATAGACGGGCGGGAGCTCGCCACGGCCCTGGCCCCGCCGGCTCCAGGGGTTGCCGCTGCGAGCCCCCCCGAGTGACGGCCGCGCGCACCGCTCGGTTGTCGGGACACGCGCCCGGCACCCACCACATCCCGGCCCCGCCTCGCCGCGGCCTCCCGCTCCCGACGCCGGCCCCGGCACTTACTCCACGCGGGCTTCCTCCGTGACCGCGTTTTCCGATCGCGACCGGGCCGCCTCCCCGCCACCTCCAGCTCGCAGCCGCTGCCGAGCCCCCTTGGCGGCCATGCCGAGAACGGGAAGCCGAGAACTCCGCTACCTGATGCAAGCGAATGAAACGACAGCGGTGGCGACGCCGCCGGCCGCCATGCCGGGTGTGGGCACGGGAGCGCGCCTGCTCGGACAGCCGTCAGCTCTCTCCGCCGAAGTGCGTCGGGCAACAGAGGAAGTGGACCCGGAACACAGCAGCCATAGTCGCCGCTCAACCCGTCCCGCGACTAAGAGATGCCAACAGCCCCGCGGCGGCGGATGCTCCTGACGGCCTACATCCGCTTCCCTGCCCGGACAGACTTAAACAGGAAAATAGCCAAATGGACAAGAGACGGTTGTTGAAAGCGCTTTATTGGTACCCGCCGCAATGAATAGCTGGGAAAAGGGCATGGGCAGAAGCTGTTGCAGGACATTCCCTGCCCACAGCTGCGTTCCCTCGCCCCTTCTTCCCCCGTCGGCGCTCCTCTTCTCGGTCTCGCTCCGCGGCTCCTTCCACACCCGAGGGTCAC
>JASSUY010036997.1:33243-44058 GCA_032466535.1 Forpus xanthops | reverse complement strand
GTAAGGGTGGTGAGGCACTGGAATGGGTTGCCCAGGGAAGTTGTGAATGCTCCATTGCTGGTGGTGTTCAAGGCCTGACTGGACATAGCTTTGGGTGTCATGGTTTAGTGGGAGGTGTCCCTGCCCCTGGCATGGGTGCTGGAACTCGATGATCTTAAGGTCCTTTCCAACCCTAACTATTCTATGATTCTATAAAATGCTCTTTCCATCTGCAATCTTTCTGATTTGTGTCTTTGAAAGTTTTTTTGTTGCTAAAAACCCTTTGGTATTTCAGATCTCATCATTATGCAACTCGTGAGCGCAGGTAATAGAACGGATTAGAACAGGATAGCTATGATATGCTATGCATACAGTTCTGCATTGCAAGTTTTGACCTAGGTCTGAGGGGCTATCTGCAGTGCGTGTCCCAAGGGAGGCTGGTCCCAGGCACTGAGGCCTATGAACACCCTATGGACCCAGGCAGAAGTAGACTTTCACTTCTCTTATATTCTTCTTTAAACATGTATGGGGTGCCACTGGAGAGAGAATATTGGGCTAGATGGACTCTTGAGGGAGCACTGTTGTTCTCAGGCTCTTGTGTTCTGTTCTGTTTCTCCAAAAGAAACAACTTGGGCATTTTTAAAATCAGTATCTGGGGAAAGGTTGGGGTTGGGAGTAGGGGGAAATCACAAGGAAATAAGCAGGTATTTCCCACAAACAAAAGATCTGCAACCATTTAGTTCAGGAGCATATCTCACTTCAGGCTGAGGGCTCAATCTTTCAGTCTCATTGATATCAGAGATATGGTCCTTTGCTCTCCTGTGAAACCCAAATAAACTGGATGAACACAGCAGATTTTCACAAACCAGTTCACATGGTTTTTTTGCAAAGCTGTTCAAATGCTTAAATCATCCAGATATAATCTACATCTCTGACTCCCATTAGAAGGCACAGGCCTTCTTCCCACAAAGTGACAGAGCCAATGTCAGCAATGTGACATGACTACCCATTGAACCCTCTTGCTAGTGCAGGGCTGGGAAGAAAAGTCATCCAATATTTCGTCAGCATGCACTGTTAGGGAAAGAAGGAAGTAGGGAGAAAAAAAATGGAAGTTGGAAGAGACCTACAGCAATCAAGTCCAAGTGCTCGACCACTTCAGGCCAAAAGTTAAAGCATGTTATTAAGGGCATTGTCCAAATGCCTCTGAAACACTGATGGGCTCAGAGCATTGATCACCTTCTTAGGAAGCCTGCTCCAGTGTTTAATCACCCTCTAGGCAAATAAATGCTTCCTAATGTATAGTCTAAACCTCCCCTGCTGCAGCTTTGAACCATTCCCACATATCCTGTCAGTGGATCCCAGCGAGAAAGATCAGCACCTCCCTCTCATTTTCTCTCCTTGGGAAGAGCTGTAGACAGCTGAAGCCATCCCTCAGCCTCCTTTCCTCTGAACTAGACAAACCCAGTGCCCTCAGCCACTCCTCACAGGACATGTCTTCCAGCCCTGTTACTGGCTTTGTTGCTTCCCCTGGAGAGATTCAAGAACCTTCATGTTCTTAAATAGTAGGGCCTACCACCTGATACTCAAGGTGAGCCTGCATCAGCTCTGACTACAGCAGGACAGTTACCTCTTCCTCCCTTTTTTTTTTTATTTTGTTGTTGTTATTAGTTCCCAGCATCCTGGATTAATGCCTCCTTCTTTTGTACAATCTATGGTGGACACTTGTGGCCCCTGCACAGTTTGGTCCTGGAGCAAACATTGCTGCTTCCTCTCAGCTTCCCTGACATCTTTTCGGTTACCGGCAGTGTCCTGCAGCTCGGCCCCTGCTGCAGCAGGGCCTGCACCGGGGCGCACCGAGCGCAGCCTGGACCATTGTGTACCGTCGCCTCACGAGACCAGCACAGGTACTTTCTACACCTCGACCACCGCACAGCAGCCTCCCCTCATCCGCTCTGTCTGGCTCAGACCCTGCCACCTCCGAAGCCGCTAGAGCAGAACCCCCAAAGCGGCCCTGGACCCTGAGGTGAACTCTCGCTCCCCAGGGCGGATTTTACCCGCTCAGGGTGGGACCGTCCCTCCTGGCACCGCCAGGGCTGCGGCTGTTGGGCAAGGTCTGGCGAGGGCTCGAGGCTCCCTCGCTGGCTCTCGCCCCTCAGAACTGAGGCTGCTGGAAGCGGGGTTTCCTCTCGCTCCATTGCTGAAGGCTCCTCTCTGGGTTATTCACCTCGCACATGTACTGTCAGCGTTCTGTACAGGTATTCTCTGCTGTGAGACTGCACCTCAGTACATTTAAACAAGGGGAATATGTGTACATTGGGGGAAATAGCATCTGTATGTACTCGAGGGACAGACAGGAAGGATGGTTTTGCAGGTATTCCCACTGAACTGATCTTGGCATAAATGTATAGGTCTTGTCACACACTTGCATTCGTGAATCAGCTGGAAAATTTAGGACACCAGATATGCTGGGAAATTAAGGGAGACCATCCTTGGCCAAAATAGGTGCTAAATTAAAAAAGCAAATTTCAGTTGATCTGTTACTCTCTGTTCTTTTTTCAATTTACTCACCCCTACATCCCTTCTGCTTTCCTGGATTACAGCCCTCATTCTTTTCAGACAAAATACCTTAGTTTGATTCATGTTTTAAGGGAAGGAATGAGGTGCTATAATCCAATGAAAAGGGAATCCATAAGCCCCACCCAAGCCCAGTTTATGTGGGGTTTCCATCTGCTTGATAAGTAATTAAAAATAATAATTAAAAATATTTTTTTTAAATAAGTTATTCATTAAACATGAAGTAAATACAAAAATCAAATAAACCTACCACAAGTAGCAAACTTGAAGGTCTGCCAGAGCAAGGTTCTAGTAAAAGAATAGGTTTTCCTGGAAAGACTTCACTTACTTGCTGATGAAAACATTACCAGCACCATCATCTCTTTCAGTGCCTTCCCCTCAGATATTTGTGTGTTTGTCCTAATATGCAGTGAAAATCATAGGACCATCGAATGGTTTGGGTTGGAAAAGACCTTAAGATCATCTGGTTCCAACCCCCCTGCCATAGGCAGGGATGCCTCACACTAGACCATGTTGCTCAAAATACATCAATGCAATTAAAAAAACTCAATTTTTTTCTTAATGATAAAGATACCAAGAAAGGAGAGAATGGTCTAGGAAGCTGGCTGTTATACTCTACAATCAGTAAGAGGTATTCACCTTTTTGTAAAGCAGACTCATCCTAGGAGTTGCGCAGATCATGACCCAAGACTTACAATTTTCCACAGTCTGTTCTTTAACAGCTAAGATGGAAGTATCATCCTTGGAATATGCTCCCAGGATTGATTTGCCTCATGTTAATTATTTAGAAGTAAGGATCCCATGTGAATGAAGGAATGACACCTCATGCTGTCACCAGAAGACTGAAGTAATCTTCAGATTATGCAAGTGTGTCTAGTGATGACACTAATGAGCTCCTTAAAAATGCAGATAGCAGCTCAGGTTATCATTAGCTTGTGTTATTGACAGACTAATATTGAGTTCAAAATAGAACATACTCTGAGACTTTCATATAATTTTATATGTCTCAAAGTTTCAAGGTAATAGTAAGTGAAGATGACATTGTGAATAAAATAGTTTTTCTCTAGCTGGAAACAGGGATAACCTTTCATGTTTTCCAAATGGAACTGTGATTATGGACATAATGTAAGAAAGGTTTTAAAACCACGAAGTTTCTAGGCTGTCTTACAGGTTTCTTGTTTAATGGATATTGCCTATGAAAAAATTGACAATGAAAAGTGAAGTCTGCTATTATTTGTCATGCCTACAACAGCTATTATATTTGCTGTCAGACAGCATTGTATGCACTGTGCATCTTTTAACAGTACTTAGACATGCTGACATAAAATACAAAGATGATCCAATTACATTTTCTGCAACTGCATCTCATTTTGCTAATGCTTACAAATTAAGGGTGTCTATCACCCCTTACATGAGACAGAACACAGATAGCATTTTAAATCCCTTGAATTTTATAGTGTACACCACTTAAATACAGAAGCAGCCCTAATCGTAAACAGTTGACATGTAGCTCATAAACTAGTCTAGTCAATATGAAAATGCAACCACATAGTGCATACAGAACGATTCCTTCTTACTGTTATTTATTATTAGTAGTATTATTTATTTGTAATGATTTGCTTTTGGTAGTTTATTTACCAAAGACAGTTTAAATGCACAGCATTAGTGCTTATCTGCTTCTGGAATGGCGAGAGTATATTACCATTTCTTACTTTTTATTTTATTTCCAAACTGTTGCCATGAGTAGCAAAATCTGGAAAATCCAATGAACCTTTACAGAAGTCAGGGTATTGGCGGATAGTCTTTTTGGAAGATTACTATTTGTTCATATGTCACAGTTTTGTATGAAACACAAGAATCTCAGAGAGTAAAGGAGACTCGTGCTAACATTGCCAATAGTGACCAAATGTGATGGCAAAGTCTAGCTCTGTAGAAGTCTCTAGTTTCATTAGATGTAGAATTTCTGTTGGAACTCTTGCCCTCCAATGGCACACACAAAATGAGATTTCACTGAAACAGTTTCATTCTAGAAGCAAAATAAGACCTGTGTCTTTCTTGAATAAAAAGTGCTTGTGCTCTCACCTTGTACCTCCTTGCTGTACTAGACATAGTTTGCTAGTTTCCTGGGGGTTATCATTCTCATTTTCCCCTTGTGGCTACAGCCACTGTGCTGATGGGGCATTCACTTTGACATCATCCCTGGGGCTAAGACACCAAATCCAAGCTTTTCACAGCATGCCTCTGTAACACTTCAGTATGAGTATGGCTTGTATTGCTAGGTACAGACTCTCCTCATCTATAAAGTGGTGTGCCTTTTCTAATAGTATTTTCCATTAGTTGTGAATGGCTGCAGATGTGCAGTTCTGTTTATTTTCTAGCCCACTGCTGCCCTTCCAGCAGATCTCAGAAGGAACAGAAGAAGAATGTGGAAAAATCCCTGAAGTGCCTTTTGTGCTGGTAGTGGGGCTGGGAGCCATGAAAGTTTCTGCGAGGGGCAGTTGCTGTGACTTTTTCAGTCTGCTTTGAAAAAGTCTACACCAGATGCTTGAAGATTTCAGGGACAATACATTAGGAGAATTTGTTCCTACGTTTCTTTTGTTCTTGAAGCTGCCTCTTTGAGTGGACCTAATATGCTACAAGGCTTTTCATAAAAGAGGAGTTATTAGGGACTGTGTGACAGGTTCAGTTTTTTAGCTGAACAGTTAAGTATATAAACAGTTGTTTATACTTTTCCTGTGATTTCCATGATAAGTATATGGCTCTCTGTTTCATTCATCTTTCAAGAGGAAACTGAATTACCTTAGTGTCAAACAGCTCAACTATTTAATTTTATTTTTTTTCTTTTGTTTTCATCTTTATTTTTATTGCCATTAACATGGTTGCATATGGGTAACCGTATGGCAGGATACAAGTATCAGATGGCTGGCCAGAAGTCTGACATCTGCAGAAATTAGTTTATTTCCAAAAGGGAAACTGAATCTTTAGCACATGAGTAATTATGGAATACATGGAAATCACAGTTGGAGAAATCATCCAATGCTCCTCTCCACTACAAAGCACCCCAAACTCACCCAGATATTTTGATAAGTGATGTGTCACTCAGCCTGAGTAAGAGGACTAAGAGCTTGCTGCGCAGAAATTTCTGGGTCTATGAAAAAAGAGAGTATTAGAAACATATCACAGTAGAGTTGACTTCTTGGTGTCACTTCAGTGACACAGAGTCATAATCATAAACAGTAGCCTCAAGAGGCCCCAGCCCAATAATAAAGACATTGTTATAATAAACACAGCACAGATGCTCAGAGCTGCTTACAATACGCACAGTGATACGTCCTCTAGTCAAAAGTTTTGCTGCTGCAGGATTGATTTTTTGCAATATCTCGTGCGTATTTTCAGTATCCCAAGGGATGGCTTTTTTCTTCTTTTCCTCCACTGTAAGTTTTCTTTCTAATATTTGTCCTACATTTCTCTATTTTAGCAACACAATAACTGTAAGAAAAAGTTTTCATTATCTTTAGTCAGACTTCCATCTGTACAATTTCTCTTCAATAAATATTCTGTCTTTATTTTTAACCCAAAATGTAAGAAACACTTAGCTCTTTTAATCATGAAATAAACTTTCATCACTCAGTCTGTCTTTGCTGCAGGAATGAATCTTGTTTTCTCTTTAGCAGCAGCTTTGGCACTAGCAATAAACTCGAAGGAATTGAGAGAATAGAAAACCCTGCATGGATCCCAGAGCAAAACCAGCTTTGGATGGACAAAGCTGAGGTGCAGGGAGGTCCATGAGGGATTTGCTTTGCTAGAGAGAGCATTTCTCACCTCTCCCTGCAACATCTCCAGTTCCCTGCAGATGCGATTCTCTGGAGACCAGCACAGTGGAGAGGATTTTGTACTGGCATATTTTTGATTGCTCTTCTCTGTGCTCATCTCACTTTTCTAACCATTTGACCCATACAGAAAATCTGATTTGCTGTAATATTCCTGGATCTGAAGAGGAGTTCTCATTGAAAGTTGTCCCCAGAGTGCTCATGAAGCCAAGACTGACTTGAAGTTTGCAGACTCTAAGAACTTCATTCTTCCTAGTCACACTTTCTGGATTAAATTAATATTTTCTGAGAGTTACAGTGCTGTCTACCTTGAATAATATTTGTGAAACTGTCCTAATATGTAAGTTCTACCGAGCTTAAGGTGTCACAGCTGTTCACCCTTTGAGACGTCAGGATGGAGGCCATCAGGTCTCCCCCAGGCCTGTCCCTCCAGAGAGCTGGCTGTCCTGGACACTTGGAAGTGCTAGGTTGTTTTACCTAGGGAGTTTTCACTGTAGATCTGTGGGTCCTGGCTGTATTGAAGCCACAGCCCAGGAACAGTGTTTGCACTACATGGCCAAAATGAGGGCTCAAGAGTCATCGAAACAAGGAAATGTTCTTAGAAAGTTTTACTTTCAACAACAAAAAAGCAAATTCCAGAAGAAAATATGTTTACAG
Source organism: Forpus xanthops (assembly GCA_032466535.1). Taxonomy (NCBI): domain Eukaryota; kingdom Metazoa; phylum Chordata; class Aves; order Psittaciformes; family Psittacidae; genus Forpus; species Forpus xanthops. The sequence goes on along the minus strand of JASSUY010036997.1, from coordinate 37,018 downwards.
AACTTTATCAATGTGCTGTGAGTTACTTAGAAATGTGCATATGCAACTTTCTCTGCTTCACAGTAGTGTGCACTTTTTGCATGTTAGGGTTGAATGGAAAGGGTGAAAATCTAAATAATTTGAGAGACCTGGCTCAAGCTTCGTCTTGCAATCTATCAGTTCCTGGCATGAAGATGAGCTTGAATATCTCTGGTTTATGATCAACTACTTCAGGAAAGGGCTCATAATAGAAGCATCATTTTAAAGTACTATTATTCATTATAATGCTGTTCTTCTATAATGATAACATCAGTCTGATCAAGCCCAATGTCAGATGGGTCTATAAGATGTTGGATTGGATGCATAAATTATTTCTGTCCAATCAAATTCTCTTTATGCTACAGCAATTGGGGGAAAAAAACAGTTTTTTTTTTTTTTTTTTTTTATTAGATAAGGCTTTGAAATTTTTCATTTTACTGTCTGAATTCAATCCAGTTGAAGAGTTGAAATGTTACTATTTCTGCCTGTGCCAGATTGCCATTTTCTGTAGCAATGAAGTAGTGCAAGGGCAGAGAATTCATGCAGCTAGAAACATTGTGAATGCTCCATCGCTGGTGGTATTCAAGGCCAGGTTGGACATAGCCTTGTGTGGCATAGTTTAGTGGGAAGTGTCCCTGACCCTGGCAGGGGGAGTGGAACTAGATGATCTTAAGGTCCTTTCCAACCCTAATTATTCTATGATTCCATGATTTAGTGGTGTGCAGTAATCTACTGCAATGATAAAGTAGAAAGCAGAGGGCTTTACATGTGGATTAGATCATGATGGATCAGAAGCTGAACTTTTTGGCTTAGTGATGTGTTATCTTTTCAAAATCAACAAAAGCAAATGTCACTCAGAGCAAATTAACAGGAATATTTAATGCAAGATATAGAAGATAATAACTCGTCTGCTCAGCACTGATCAGTTGTCTGCACACCACATTTAAAAAGTTATGCAAAGGAACTGAAAAAGCCTAAAGAAAAGCAAGCACTGCAAGTTATTTAAAATGTGACCTATAAGAAAAAGTTAAATTACCTGGGCTTGTTTAATTTATAAGTGAAAAGACTATGGCAGGACATGTTTATTATTTTCTATTGTATAAAGCACTGGGCAGCTAATTGTGTCAGCTAATGGACAAAAAAAGAAAAAGAAAAAGGATAAATGCAGTACTGCAAATGTGATTTATGCTTTAGTAAAAGTTGCATCTGTAAAGGGATAGTAAAATGCTGGAAGAGCTTACAAATGAAGAGCTTACTTTGCCATCAGAACAGGTTGTACAGACACCTTCCAGGGATAATTTGTGCAGAACAATCAGACCAATTGCACTCAACTGGTCCAGGCTTCAGTGCCCCAGAGCAGCATGACTCTGTTAGGGACTTTACTGGTGAAAGGGAAATGGAAGAGTGAGAGGGAGAAAAACAAAGATGGAAGATAGCAAATTATCTATCTTACTAGCTGGTAACAGAAAAAACCTTATTGTCATTTTCTGCTGAACCTAAAGGGCTGAACCAATAATCCTGTTCTATCATAATCCAGGCCTGCATCTTGCTCCTGCTTTCTCTCCACAATTCTTCTGCTGGAGGAGACAAAAGGAGGAACTGGAAGCTGACTGATCTGTTTATTTGAACCAGTCTTACTTTAATTGAATCCTAAAGTGTCCCCCACGTTTGGAAACTTTCTATGTACCCCTCTACACACACTTCCCATACCCAGATTTTTACCTTTTTGGCCAAGCAGGAAGACTTTTTCCACTGGGAGAAAGAGAAAAAAAGAAAAAGAGACTGACATTGGGATGCAGCAGTCTCTGCTCTGCATTAGGGAGGTTGAAGGTCTGGCTTTACAGTCCCAGCTCCAATATAAAATTGAAAACAAATTTGCAATGCTTCAAATATCCAATAAGAAATTAAATGCACAGCATTTATTGCACACTTTTGCATGAATATGCAGCTGGGAAGTTATTACAAGATTTGGGTATCTGGTTACTCAAGCCTAATTTGCATGTTCCTTTTAAGAATCAAAGCAGAAGAAATGTGTTATATTCATGAGCCCCATGGTCAGGTCTACTTGTCCCCATCTGCACTAGCCATAGCAACTCCTTCCCCTCCTCAAACATGACAGGTAGAGAGACCTGTGACGTATATGTGCAGATTTTTTAGCCTCACTCTAATTCAGGGTAGGAGAGCTTATTTTCCATACTATAGTACAGTGAACTGTCTTTTTTTCCACCTGAAAATATAGGTACTGAAGAGCAGTGATCAAAAAAGTCCCTTCTAGAAAGAAAGTTTACATTGTATGAAATACATAACATTTTCTAAGCTTATGAAAATTATTATTCTTACCCAGTTTAGCTGTTAATGATTAGAAGAGTGAAATTCTTTACAGAAGGTATACTGTTACCTCTTCACTGGGCTTTGAACTTTTAACCACTGTAAGCTGTTTTATAGAAGCTGTGAAGCTGGAGTTAAGTTCTGATGATGGCACTGCAAGTCAAAGGTTCCCAAAGTACTATGTGCATCATTAGTGTGATTCCAGCTATTTGAAACCACTGTGGCAGTGAGCCAGTAGCACCGGGTGCTGCTTGATGGTATTCCTAACTACTGCTGCTGCTACCCATCATTGCTGATGATGATATTCACATTTAACACTACTGCTGATGAAAGTACCTGCAATTACTACAACTGCTGATGGCAGAAAGAGTTTGTTAGCCCTGCAGTAAATTACTTCCTGAGGCTTAGTTGCCAGTTTATTTTGTATTGTGAGCAAAATGCAGTCTCTTAACATTTGGAAAGACCTTCATTAAGCGAAAGTTGTTAAAAAAAAAGGAGATACTAAAAGACTAAGCCATATTGATGCCATAAAAAGAAATTCAGCATTTTCCTCTTATGGCTGATATGGTGCAAACTAACTTGAACCTTGAAGCAGCATAGTTTGATGTGGTGCCCAAGCTAATCTGCCTTTTGGCAAAGTTGACAGCACAAGGCTGTCCGGATTCTGGATTCAATTAGATTTATCAGAATTGTTATTTTTTTCACCACAGGAAGTTGTGAAGTTGGATTTGCATCAGGTTAGGAATGTCTACATCATGCTCAATACATTTCATGATACAGATAGGATATAATACTGATAAGAAATCTTCCTTTACCTAAGGCCAACACAAAATTTTTCTTAAAATCAAGGCCAGAATCTGAGTCTCCCTAACTACATTGAAACCCTTCCGTATAATGCATGAAATATTGTCCCTCAGATCAAATTCAGTAATCAATATATTTTTATATTCACCCTTCAGTTATTAATATTCTCATGCAGATTGGCAAAAGTGTTCTCCAGAAACAGAACAGGCAATGTTCCCAAACTGAATTGATTCTGACATCTGCCTTTAGTGCTATTGGAATGTAAGAATGGCTCTATCAGTTCAACCCAAAGACTGATTTTAGCCAGTGTCTTCTTTCCGATAGTAGTTAACAGCCTTGCTTGGGGCAGATTATATAGATGGGTGTCCTGGGTTCAGCAGCAGCAATCATTTTTAATTTTTCATAGTAGCTGGTGCAGCACTGTGTTTTTGATTTTCAGCTTGGTAACAGCACTGATAACACCAGTGTTTATAGTTATGGCTTAGAATGTTTCAGCTGGCAGAGGACCTCCTGCGTTTCATGCTCTGCCAGGGATGAGGGGAAGTTGTGAGGAAGCAGAGACAGGGCACCTGACCCAAACTGACCAAAGAGGTATTCCATACCACAGCACGTCATGACCAGGATG
>JASSUY010036997.1:0-33143 GCA_032466535.1 Forpus xanthops | reverse complement strand
TGCCTTGTCATTATTATTATTGGTGGTAGCAGTAGTGATTTGTGTTATACCTTAGTTACTAAACTGTTCTTATCTCATCCTGTAGGAGTTGCATTCCTTCGATTCTCCTCCCCATCCCCAGGGACTAGGGAAGAAAGAGGGGGAAGTGAGTGAGAGAACTGTTTGAGGGCCTTAAACCATGACAATGGGGCTTGTAGTACATCTGTAATAAAGCTACTGCAACTATATGTGAGATGTTTCAAAGGCTCAGTTGACCACAGTGTTCAAAAGTACAGTCTAGTATGTTGGCCTCACACTTTTGCCACTGAAGAAAGGAGATAGCATTAGGCCACAAAGGGAAATTTGTGCAGCTCCTTTTTGAGTGGAATGTTTCCTCCATATTTTTGTAACCAGTTCATTGCCTTGTCTGTACTGTTCAGTAGCTCCTGGTTGTCCTTCATGAGAGCATTGGCCTTTGATATTAAGGTGGAGGACATTTCTTAGCAAGGCTAATCTTTCTTGCTCCTCCCAGGCACCTTCTGAGTGTAATCCTGAAGCTGTAAACTTAATTATCTGAAAGGAGAATTTGGACATGCTGCGTTAAAAGATAAGCCACAGACAAAGCACTGTGTTCTCAAGATACGTGATAACTATGCTTTGATGTGCACACTTATTCTTCATGTCCTGCTAAGAAGCAGTTCACATAGATTTAATTTGTGGGTTTTTCATAGAAAAAAACTTGCTGTCTTTGAGTATGTCAGTTTCTTTTGTGTTCCCCCCATCCACTTCTTCCCAAAATATTGCAGAAATTAGAATTTCAGACCAAGCAATGGCTACGACTTTTTGAAAATTTGTATAAAACAGAGTAATAGAAATAAAATGGGTATTTTCAAGCAAATTGGATATAAAGTGAGAATTTTAATTCTTAATCATCAATGGAGTCACAAATAGACCAATCTATATTCACTTTATGTGAAAGCATGTTAATAAAATTAAATTTACAAGTCAGAGGAAACATCTACCTCCTTCACATCAAGACCAAGGATGAGTAGTTTTCCTTGTTAACTGCTGCGTATAAAAGCAAAAGTTTTATAAGGAATGAATGAACAAAAGATATAGCAAGTGTTAGCCTATCAGCTGTCCTCCTTCACTTTTTTTCTGCCATTTAACAGATCATCTGGAGCTTAACAGTGAACCAATAATTGTGACATATGGGTGCAAGCTTCTCTGAGCCAGTGTGCAGTGAGCAGAAAACTGTAGGTTGTAATTGCAAGTACGTGTACATTTTAATGCTTGTGTGAGTGACCACGCAACTAATTTGCAGCTTTGTGTATTTTCCTTAGCTCATAAATAGAGTCACACTTGAGATACCAGAGCAAAGCTAAAGCCCTGCCAGCAGGTGCTGTCTTCTTGGGGGAAAAAGGCCATACACTGCTAAAAGATGCTTGTACTCTAAATGTACCGTTTAAATGCAGAGCAATGTCTCCCTGTTTCATATCTTTGGTTATAAGTCTTTTGTGCTTGGAGGTTGGCTAGGAATTGAAATTGCATTTTGGATAGTCACAGCTTTATTCAGATAGTAATTTGGGATTTATGCTATTAACCCCCTGCATTGCTTTGGATGTATGACATTAAAAACTCCTTGCCAGAAATAGTTAACTATTAGAAGAATGGGCCAGTGAAATGAATGCTTGCAAATAAATGCTGGGATTAACCTGCACAGGAAGACAGGTTAAGATATTCTTTTCATTTTGTGGGGTGTTTTGAGTAGTTTATGCATTTCCTAAATGATCATATTTCAGCTAGAATTTTTGTATATCTGAAGTAAAACAGAAAAAAAAAAAACCACAAAATAAAAAATAGCAACTATAGGAAGTGTCAGGAAAACACTTTGGCCATTGGCATACTAAGAAAGCAGCTAAGGAAGCATTTCTTCCATTATTGCTTTGGGGAGTTTATGTATTTATTTTTAAACAATGTTATTTTTTAGGCAACTTCTCTTGGAAACTTGAAATATGACAAGTGTATAAACACAGGCACAGCAAGACATATTTTATCCTACACTTATTGAGAAAACTCTTCAGATGTGTTGAAATCCTGTTGTCATTTCACATATATGCTTAAAGTCCGTATATATATATATATACACACACTGCTTTGAATAAATTATTACATTAAGGGCATGGGGTAGCAAGCAGTCTTTTGTCCCTATAGATGCCTAATTTAACCAATATGACTTTGATGTCTTAGAAGCTAGTTCTCTTTCAGATCTTTTGGTGCTGCACTGCCAGACCATATATATGTCAGTTCTATAAATATCAGTTGAGAGAAATAGTTGTAACAGCTGCATTAGGCACTTAAACTGGGCTGTATGAATATACTTTGACTTTAAGTTGGTGTACTGCTGACATACTCTTCTGATATGGGTGAGTTTCAGGAATTTATAAACTAATTTTGTGCATTCATTTTCCAGCTATAAGAATGGAGTTTATTTTACTTTATACATTTCTAACATGAATGCAGCCAGTGTAAGCATGAAGTTCAAAGTGTGCTGGAAGACAGAGTAAAAATAACAGATGTCTTCCTCTGATTGAATGTAAATGTACAAAGGGTAGAGACTTCTATCTAAGCAAATAATTCTAGAATTTCTTTATAGACATTGGGAAAAAACAATCGATTCAAGGATGTTATTCATGAGATGCAGTTTAGATACTTACTTTATAAGGAGATGGAAGTTTTTACTGCAGCATTATATCTATGCAAGTTAAGTGAAGTTGCATACTCACTTCTCAAACATTTTGTAAAAATGTGGGTGAAAAAGTTTAAGCTGAATAAACATACCATAATCTATACAAGCATATGAGACGGGATCCAGAAGAGCTGCTCCCAAGGTCAAGCTATAGCAGAACATGTTCTGTGACTATGTGTGAGAGTCTCTGTTACTTACTTCAGGATGTCTGGCCTTTGGTATGGTTTGTCTGATATAATTCCAAGTGTGAGCTCTGCATGAGATCAGGCATCCTGAAAGTCCTCTATTGCCATACTGTAGACAACAGTGAGTTCTTGTCTGATTATTTCAGCTGTCTCCTGTTGCAACATGCACATTCATACTCATCAGACACGTTAACTAAGGATTGGATCATCATGGTAATTGAGGAACCAAGTTCAAGACTTAAACTTTCCCCTCCCATGCTTATCCAGATCTTGGGCCTCACCATGGGACTGTGTCTCTGAAATGTGACACTCTCGTGAATTTGGACTCAAGAGCAGGTAGCCAACAGGTCTAGCATCTAACAGCAAGGCATTGAGCAGGTCATCCAGTCTGGCTTCACAAACACAGCCATAACAATATTTAACCCCAGTGATTCTGTACTCATTCTGAGGACTCTAGTTACGATAAATAAAAAGAGTTTTCAAACTCTGAGTCTCAAGCAGCACAAGCAACACTGCTGCCAACAGCATCCAAGAGATGACAGGATGCTGATCAGGTGAGACAAGGCCACCATCCCAGCAGGCTGCAAGAGTCCCACGCTTCCCAGACTGGTACAGTTCTCCAGTGTCCCTGCCAGTTCCCAAATATGAGAAAAAGGTTGTGAGTCTGTGAGCAAAAAATACCCTCAGGCTTTTAAGGATCTTCTGTCTTAAAGCAATGATGAGCTTGTTTGACCTCTTTGCCAATCTTTGATTCTTCAAGGAAAGCAGAAAACAAGCTACCTTGAACTTATCTCACTAGCTTGCATCAGAATTGAACTGGGAGAAGTGGAAATATTTTTCTGCCACTCTTGTTGACAAGCTTAGGATCTAAAGCTTGAGTTTGGCTTAGAGTCATAGTTTTAATAGAAAACTAAAGCTATAAGGAGCATTTTGAGAGTAGTAGACCATCTGTTTGCCTTCCAGAATAAAAAGTAAGGCTATGAACAGGAAAATTGAGGTAGAATAGGTGAGCTATATTCTGCACATTCAGTTAATATTAATATTTCAGAAGACTTCGTCTTCCTATTTGTGGGCTAGTGAGAAGGAACCTAGCAATCAGACTTCAATTGCTACCAAGCTACCACCATTCTACTATCTAGCATGCATTCTATTTCCCGTATGTGTAAGGTAGAGATGTCTTCTTATTTACTGGGGTTATGGAAGGATAAAATACATTAATATTTGTGAAATATTTAGGTATTACATTTCAGTAAGCCTCTGAAGTACCAGCTGGAGAGAATACAAAATGGAGGAGCAAAACAGCAAAATATATGGCATGGTAAAAGCTCTTGCTGTTCCTACAATTCAGATTCTCAGTGGGGCAGCTTTACCCAGTGAATTTCCGCTCTTCTGTCTCTGCAGGTGTTCAGAACCATGCCATTTTCCTTTTGCTCTAACTTTCTTTCTATTTCTTACAGAGAAAGCAATAAAATTTAAGAAAAAGAAAAAAAAAAGGCCCTCATGACAAATGCACAATGGAATTAAAAGTAAAGGAAGATAAAATAAAAGTCAAGGCTATCCATTGTTAATTCTGTCTTGAAAGTTAGATGATGAACAATAAATGGATGAAAGGAAGCGGAAAGTGCCAAATAGTCAGTTTTTAACAGCTGAGACATATTATCTGTGATGCCACCTGCACTTAAAATGGGTCCAAGGTTCATAGACACTCAAAAGTAGCATACATTTAAAGATTACGTATGATTGTGCACAGAAGGGAAACAAATAAATATGTACAGATTATTTTGGGCAGGTGGGTTGCAACATTTTTTCTCATTTTTTGACTGTAAGTTTCCCAGTGCCACTTTCGGTCTATAAATTAAGTTATCTATCCACTTTCAGCTATATCAGAGTTGAGACTGAATATCCACACCAGCAGTCTCAGTTCCTTAGGCTCTGTCACAGACAGTTCCCTACTAGCGGGTCAATAGTGTATGCAGATCATTTCAGCTGTTTTATCTATAGATACTACATTAATGACATTTCTCAAATAACCTGATCTGTTTTAAAAGATAAAAATATCTGTTATCTGTTAGCTCATAGCCTGAAAACAGTCTAACAATATTTAATGTGTCTTCCTTTTTATATTTTCTTTTGTTGTTTTTTTTCGTTTGTTTGTTGTTTTGTTGTGTTTTTGTTTGGTTTGGTTTTTTTTTTGTGTTATTTTTTTTTTCTGATTAGTTTTCTTATTTTCTATTTCCTGCTTGCTTGCTTTTAGACAACAGATACACAGGACGTTAAGATGCTAAAAGAAAGAATAACAGAACACAAAGAGCTGTATTTTGAAAGCTGATAAATGAAAGATGGGCATAGTATCAAATTTAATCACATTTGTATTCACATGCTGTTGAGAACTGACAGCAATTTGTGATCTATCAACAGTCACCAGATTCTGAGACTTCTTTATAAACATACAAATGGATGGATGGATGGATGGATGGAGAAACAGACAGTAGAATAATGCAAATTACATGGCACCAGACCTGTTTATAAAAGACAGCTCAACCGATTAATTTAAAAAATTCTGTAGATTTTTGTCAGAACAGATCTCTAAGAAATTTACAATTTGGGAAGCAATAAGAAAACTAAACTGCCCTTTTATTGTTCTGTCTTCTAATGTTATTACTGTTAAACTATAGCTAAAAAAATCCCAAATTTGTACCCAGTATGCCCAGGGCATGACAGACTGGAGGGAAGGTGTTTCACGCTAATATTTGCACCAAAACATCACACATTATTAAATTTAAAAAATGTCCTTTCTCTAATTCACATGCAGAGTTCAGCAGTGCACATGCTTATGGATGTTAAGGAAACAAGCAATCTAAGAATGTGAGTAATGGAGTGAGGAGGAACCTGAGCAGATGAAGAAAGGTAAAAAGAGCAATGTAAATGACACTGAAAATGGCAGGACTTATCAACATGGAGACATCCAACCACAAAAATGAGAAGCTCTGCACCGCCTCCCCCTCTTACAGATAGTCTGACCTATTAATATTATTAATAGACAAAAAATCCACTGGGCCTCTTGAGGTGTCGTAGAAGAAATATGCAGGCCAAGTTGAAGTTTATATAGTAACAAAAAGGAAGGTAGTTCTTAATTACAGTCCTGACCCAGCTTGCTCTGTAAGGAGACCTTTATGTGTCTATACACAGGCTGGATGCACATACATCTCTGTTGCCACCAGCATGGTGCACTCTTTTGGCACCTTATCTTCAACTGCCCAAATTTCTTCATCTGTTATAAGGTGATATCAAAACTTTTTTAATTTACAGAGTGAAGTTACAGATGGCACTTGAATACTGTGATAACAGTTCTCTATAAGATAATAAAAGGTAATATGATTTTAAATCATCTTGTGATTAATGTTTATTTCTTCAACAATTGTGTGACTAACCCCAGTGACTCCTTCACATAAATAATGGCATAATTTCCTTCTTCTAAGTGCTGCAAGATCATGTCCTAAGTCTGAGTATAGATTTCAATATATTTTCTTGATCTACAGAAGCAATGACTGTATTACTCCTTCATCTTCTTTTTTAGACTTAAAGCCAACATATTATTTCAGTGAGTAGATTTTCCTTTCAATTTTTCCTAGTTACTTCTCTATTTGTTGGCTTTGTCAGTTTGGCCACTATTCCTTTCAGGGTAACATCAAATCGTAGTCTTTGCAGCTGACACATCTGGGAGAGTATGACAAAGCAACTAATAAAATCTCTGGGGTTTATTTTAAAATATCTATATCTCATTCTGCTCTCTGTAAATTACTACTGATCTACTGAAATCAGAGGTTGCACTATCCTGGACAGAGCCTTGGGCAACCTGGTCTAGTGTGAGGCATCCCTGCCCATGGCAGGAGGTTGGACCTGCATGATCTTAAGGTCCTTTCCAACCCTAAACATTCTGTGATTCTATGATTCAAACCTCTGTTAAAGGGGATAAATTCATCAAAAAAACCCACTTATCAGTAACCTGACCTTTACAGAGGGAAGACTACCTTACAGAATTTGTGTCTTAATCAACCTGGAAAAGAGGTTAATAGGTTGATATGTCTACATTATTAATATTTTTTCAACTTAAGCTGCCCATAAATTCACCTAAGCAGGTAGTAGGCATATTTAAACAGTTGGGAAAAAGCATCTCTGCCTGTTGCTAAAGCTTGTCTTCAATCCATATTACCTATATTCAAACAATTTCTCAAGTAATGACCTTACCTGGCCTGCCAGAGAGAAATCTCAAATCCACTTAGGAAGGATTGATAGTCCGGATGGGTCAAGTCCTGGTGGACCACATATGTGCACCTTGGGCCACAGGCAAATACTGAGTCTAGGTCTTCCTATGCATTATGCACTGCTCCCAAACCACTGCTGGTTTAAGCTGGCAGTCTGCAAAGGAAAGATAGGAGCCAGACTGCCTAATGTTGCTCTTAATCTCACATTGTAAATAACCTGTGAATATTATAGAAGTTACAGACTTAGACCTATCAAGCACATCCTTCAACTGTTTGTGATGGTCATGTATTGTCTCTATCAATTTGGTTTCTCTTTGATTTTATGCAGAAATATTTGATAAAAAAATTGTTATGAATTCTCATTTTTTTTTGTTGATCCTGCAGTTTAATGATGATAAAACTAGCTATGTCATTTAAGACCATTTTAGAAGAAACATTTAGGTGCTTCACCAATTCGTAAGGACAAACTAGTGTTTAGTGAACACTGAGAAGGAGAAATTTATTTAAGCTGTACAGGAAGAGAAATAGGAAACCTTAAGTCCTGAACAGAGACATCTGGGAGGAGTGATGAAGTACTGCCAGTGGCAGGAACAATAGTAGGAACCAGCGCTCGCTGTAAAGGAGGAGGTCAAAGATGAAAAGTTCATCCTCTAATTTCAAATAATATTAGAACATCAAAAATTCTTTTGGTGCCTGGGAAAAAAAAATCTCAGAGACAATGTATGGGTATATGGATCTGAGATTTTATTGCCATGATGGAGGAGGCCTTATGTTGCAAGGTAAATACAGACAATCCCCTACATCGGTTTCCACTGAGGGAAATCATGGTGTGGGATTAGAACATAAAGATATGAGTAGACACATACTTAAAACTCCAATTTATCACTCCTGGGCAACAGGATCAATAGTTCTTGCTGTACTTGCCTCTTTCCATTTTCCAATGCTTGGCAGTGTTCAAGGCCAGGTTAGATGGGGCTTCGAACAACCTGGTTTACTGGAAGATGTCCCTTCCCATGGCAGCAGGTTGGAACTAGGTGATTTTTAAGGTCCCTTCCAACCCAAACTATTTTATGATTCTATGATGGAAGCCCTCACTGAATCAGGCCCCATTAAACTGGACAGAATACCTGGCTGACCTTGCTGTACAAGATGGTCAGGCCTTGTCCAGAAAAAGTTCTAGAAATAGCATCTTCAGTAACAGTTCTTACAGTGTAAACACCTAATGGTTTCTAAGTGGATGAGATTCTAGTCACTGACCTCTAGTCAAGCCAGTGAAGGACAGTCCAAAATGACAGCAAAGCACAGGTAGCTGATATTTGTGAAATGTTTTGGCCAATTGCTATGCATTTTCCTCTGCTTCATTTTTCTAAGCAGAAAATAAGATAGAAACAAATTTTAAAGTTAGAACTGCAATGTATTTTTGTGGCTGCTTATTTATTTATTTCTTCTAAAAAAGGCTTTGCAGAAGCTGTAGAATATTGCTTCCACTGATTCTACAGGAGCCTGACAAAAATCTTATTTATTCTTTCCATGTGACCTGCCCTCTGTCTGCATATAAGCTATGTGATTTGCCAGTGAAAAAGAGCAGCTGGAGGCTTAGTAATATCTGAGGTATAGGGAAAACCACGTTTAACAAACAATGGCTGTTTAACATGTCTCAAACTTGTGTAAAGGACCGCTATTCCATAAATGCAATTGCTGTGTGGTGCTTGCCAGTGAATCTCCTGCATATAAAGGAGATAATTTATAATCTCTTCAGACACGTATTTTCACCTGTTACCAAATTGTTTGCAGTGCCTCCAAGTTCAACTTTTCCTGGTACCTGACTGCCTTCCACCTCTGCTCAATTGTCACACTAGCTATGAAATTGTAGTTTCTTTTACCTTAAAGAAGACTGCTGCTGAAAAAAAAAAAAAAAAAAAAAAAAGTCATTTTAGTCAAGGAAATATTCTGGACAACTGGTGGATTACAGATGTCATTAATTTTCCTATGCTTTTTAAGTGGGTTTTTTAGTTGTTTGAACAGTTAGTAGTAAAGTTGGTAAGTTGGCTATCTTTCCTTCTACCCCGTGGCAGCATCAGAAGTACCTGGCTGTTCCTTGTAGCTTTTCGTTTAACCTGTCGTAAAACTCCTTCCTTGGCAGTAATTCAGCATTTAACTGTTCTACACTTAAAAAATTTTTGGAGGCTTGTTTTCATTTGCTTGTTTTTGTCCTGTTTTTTAATAATTTCTAACCCAAATGGTTCCTGAGAAAATTTAATCCTAATACCTCTTGTCCACTCTGTGTTTGAAGAGAGATATTCCCTCCTTTTTTGATTTTTCATCAGGCTTTTATATATTTGAAGTCTGTTTGCATGTCCACCTTTAGCTTTCTTAAACTTGTTTGCTCTTCATACATGTAAATTCCTACAACAAATAATCTCAGCCTTTCAACAAGACTAAAACAGATGCAAAGGGATGAAGAAAACAGAAAAAAAGTAGCAGTGAAATCAATCAGGAATGGAGGCAGAAACACTTAGTATGCATCAGGTTCTTCAAGACACAGTGCAGAATCTTTATCTCAAACTTCTCAAGTTCCCAGAACTTGGGTGAATAATGTAGATAACACTGCATCTCGTTTTTATGCTCTAAAGACTGACATCTGTATCTTTATATTTTAATTGTATTTTTACAGAAATAATTTGAGATTTCACAAAGTTGGTGTTGTGGTTTAAGCCCAGTTAGCAAATCAGCCACGCAGTCGTTGTCTCACTCCCCCCACCTTCCTCTCCCCCAACCCCCTGCTCCCAAGGGGATGGGGAGAAGAATCAAAAGAATGTAACTCTCACTTGTTGAGATAAGAACAGCCCAGTAACCAAGGTACAACACAAAACACTACTGCTGCCACCAATAGTAATAATGATAAGGGAAATAACAAGGGAGGAAAATACAACCTCTCACCACCTGCTGAATGGTACCCAGCCTGAGAGAGCAGTGATCTAATCCTTCCGGGTAACTGCCCCCAGTTTATATACTGGGCATGACGTGCTGTGGTATGGAATACCTCTTTGGCTAGTTTGGTGTCCTGTCTCAGCTTCCCCCTGGCTTCCCCTCCTCCCTGGCAGAGCATGAGACTCAGAAAGAGCTTGGTCAGCATAAACATTACTGAGGAGCAACTGAAAACATTGGTGTTATCAGTGCTGTTCCCAGGCTGAAAGTCAAAAACACAGCACTGCACAAGCTACTAAGAAGGAGAAAAATGACTGCTACTGCTGAACCCAGTACAGCTGGTCAGTAAAAACATGATAAATGTATTTTTCTTTGAAAAAAATAAAAATAAAGAATAAACATTAAAAGCGCAAAAATCATTCTGGAGAAGCTAGATGTCTTTAGACTGTAAGAAAGCCTCAAATGGTACAATTTTGACTTTTGTTTTCCTTTTTTAAAAGATACAATTAAAGACAGGAAATGGGAATATATTTTGCAAATACCTGCAGGAGAAAATAGGAATTTAAAATGAGAAATTAAAACATAAAAGGTAATGAAGGATACAATCCAACTGTGCAACATCCAAAGCAACCAGTTTCAGGTCTCAAATGTGCCCTATATTTAAAAGCACTCTGTATGAACCAGTATTCTGGAGTTAAAATGTATGCTGCAGATCTGCTAACCTGGATATAATCTTTATTCTAGAAAAAAACATGAAAAAGAGTCATACTGGAGTATAAAACATATATTGTAGAACCTAATACCTGGCTCTAACACTTCAGTGAAGAAATTATTCTGTCCAGAAAACATCTTTATTGTCATTGGGCTGTTCGACTCAAATGGAATTTCTGATAGAGCTTGCTCATAGTGAACATTAGCTCTACATTGGGATTTTAGCTGCTGTTTTTCTCTTACAGATGCACCTGCTTAAATGCAATACACTGATAAAGCTTATTTTGCACTGTTATAGTGTGATTTAGATTGAGCTGTTCTAGTTTGAAACAGTGAGATTATTCTCACAGATGCAAGAGGTTATAAATTACTTTAAAATGAGAATAGTCATTTTTAAGCCATCCTGATAATGTGACATCACTGATTTGTAAAATCCTTCTGAAAATAAGACCTTGTTCACATGAAATGATGAAATCTTTCTTCAGCTGGTGTCTTTGAGTGGGAATGGTTTTACCCCATAACTCTCACTTCATCATTTTCTTTTGCCATTTCAGGGCACCTTTGGTCTGTAAATAACACTTGCTCATGTTCGCACTTAATTTTTTTATTCCCCATATTGGCTTACTTTTTATCTTGATCTTTGAGAACAATAATTTCCAGTCAGGTTTTCCCCATGGAATGAATTAACTATTGTATCTAAGTCCTAAAACAAAGTTCTCTATTTGCCTCAGTCAGTGTAAATAGCCATGCTGTGACAGGCTGATGAGTGGCAGCAGGGATCCATATACGACAAGAGCTTGGAGCTGCGGGAGAGATTTGTACATCTATGATGCGTTTTTCATTTCTTATCCTTTTTGGACTAGAGTAGAGAAGCCCATCCTTTATACGATGAGAAGGAGAAGAGAGAGCTCATACCCTGATTCTTGTCTTTTTTCCTGTTCTAAAATTATGCTGAATTTGGCAGAATATCAGACTTATAGATAAACAGAAATGCCTGAGTAGGTGAAGAAATCCAGGGTGACTTTCCGGATTTGATGTGGGTTATGTCCTTGATTTAAGAAAATCAAGAAAAACTTATAAGAATTTATATATGGGTGTTGAAATGAACTAGGATTTTGCTGGGTAATTAGCTAGTTACATTTGACTGTATCACCTCCTTGTAATGGAGCATTAACAGATGGTGTACAGTGCTATAAGAGAAAAAAGTGTTACCTTCCCCCACCAAGTGCAGTTGCTGCTGAAGGATCAACTCTTTGGTGCAAGCACTGGGGGGCTAATAAAGGCTCCAGCCCTGGGAACAGGAATGATTTACAATTGAACTTAATCTATTTGAAAAATTCTAGCAACCACATTAAAAAAAAACCAAATCTCATCATGCACCACCTGAATTTCCTCAGTGCCATCTGTCTGCTGCATTAAACAAAGCCCCAGAGACCCTCAGAGAGAGAGAGGCAGAGTTTTAATGATTAACCTAACCTGGCTGTCAGAATAGATAGCTTGATATATCGGCCTCGGTTGGCAGTTTCTGCATAGCTAGTCACTAGCACTGCAGAGAAGATTTAAGCCAGCAGGAATTCCTCTTTGGTGTGTAAACCAGCACGTGTTCTCCCAGGACGCAGTGCCTATGCACAGAGCGGTCTTACCCTGGTGCTCCCTTGCTTCATGGCAAACCTCTCCCGGGGCATGGCCATAGAGAATAACCGTCTGTAGCTCATTTCTGCCAAGGGGGCCTGCAAAGGCAGTCTCTGGCCTCCAACCATCAATAACCCTGGAAACTCATCTGAACTCAAGTTCTTCATAGCAATATGGCACCAAGTCCCTGGATTTATTTCTGCTGAAGTATTTACCTGCTTAAATATCTTGGAATGTTTTAGGTTGACTACCTAAGCATTTAACTTGCTGCAATGGGGTTGCTAAACAGCATGAAATTGTCAGCCTCAATTTCATGACTTGATATATTTATGAGATTTTTATGAAGATTCAGAATTGGATGTGGTATTCTGATCATTTCCATTTGACCAAGACAAACACACATTTCTTGGCATCAGTCTCAAATTTGGACTTATGGGAGATGTCAAAAGTGAAATTTTGCAGTTTTATGAGAGCAATATCATTTTAATTTCTCAGTAAACACTTTTCTTCTGAAGAGAAAGGACAGCTTTCCACTATTAAAATAATTCTAGATTGCATATGCTTCTTTTCATTCTCTTAGACTTTTCATCTCCTGTTGGTGCACTTGAAATATTTAAATTAAATTGTTCTGCTACTTTGTATTTGTGGAGAGGATGTAAACAATGCATCTTTCCCATTAGAAATTGTTTAAGAATCATCAAGAGATTTGTAGGTATTATTAGAGAACAATCATGCCTTCTATTATAGTAAAATTAATGGTTCCACTTTGCAGGTACAGAAAATGAAACCTGAGACATCATTTTACCAGAGCTAGCAATCTACATGCATGCAAAGGGAGTATAAATGTTGAAAACATATTCATATGTTATATATTTCTGAAGGATTAAGGGAGCAAAACATCAGTTGACAAACTACTACCAAACCCACAAACTAATTCAGTGAAAGATTCATATTTAAAATAATAATTTACAAATTTAGGTAATATTGGTATTCATCTAGATGCTTATTTGTATCCACCATTATCTAAATGATGAAGGTATCTGTTTTTTTGTTCACTGCTAGGCTTAGCCTGGAATCTTCTCTGGATCTGTACAACCTTCCTGAAATTTTTTAATACAACCTTACAGTATTAAACTGTATGTTAATTCTACATGGATAATGATGTAGAATTCTACATGAATTAAATGCTGTAGATATCTATTATCTTATTTTATTTGTTAATAATTATTATTTTTATTACTTAAAAATCACTTAGGATAAAAATTATCTTTCTGAAATAAAAGACCTTTTCTGTCTCCTTATACTCAGTCCCAGGAGCCAATCCCCAGGGCTCAGGGAAAAGGGGAACCCATCTTTCAGTAACTACTGATGGACCCAGGCTCTCACAATCAGAAGGGGGGAGCAGAGCTTGTGTCTCAGAAATGTCAGAGTAACCCTTCTTTACACCAGTTATATACATTTCTCATAGCTGGCCCCGTTCTATCAATCCTTCTGAAAGATGAGAAACCCATAGAGGTCCATTTAGTCATTCTCTTTCCTATTGCTAATGAATATGACAAAACAAGACAGATCCTAACACCAAGATCTCCAGGCAGGCCAGCAGCCCTCTTTTATTTCACTACATTACTGGTGCTTTATCAGTGCCCATTGATGGCTCCTCTAAAGAATGTTTCACACCAAGTTGGCATGGTTCATATCCAAACAAATCTGAATTAATTTTGGGTATAAAGTCTCATGAGCAACAGTTTTCATTGATTTACGACAAATCCAGATTTATGCATGTTTTATAAGTCTCTCTTTGCAGGTAATAATAATAATACTAAAATAAAAAGGCAAGTTTCTGTTTTAGTACCCTCAGCATCTTCTTTTTCTCATGCTATGTAGGTCCTTTCAAAGGATGTCTGCTGCACCCTGCTGAGACAACAAGCATGTTTCTTCTTGGTCATCATTGTGTTTGAAAAAACAGGCAACATAATGTTTGTCCATCATTTGGGCTAGATTGTCAGGCATGCCAAGAAAATCTTCTAGCAGTAGAAAAAGTAGCTTTCTGTGACTTCATCACAACCTCTTTCCTAGAAGATCAAGTTTTTTTTCTGCTGTGACAGTGCTGTTAGGCTCATGGAAGGTGCAGAAGTAGCACATGTTCTGTGTCTGTCCTCCATGCTGTGCATTTAAACTGCCACACCAGAAGGGGAATGTTACTGTTGAAAAAAGATTTTTTTGCTAGTCTAGCATACGTCTTGTTTTCTACTTACATTTGGTTTTATACATTTGTTTTTATTCAAGTTCTATTATGAACATGATGCTCTCTTCTAATACAAGCAGCCATGCACTGGACGACATCAATGATCAGTAGGACTGATAGGGTTGGAGGATGTCCTTTGCACTTTGACTGCATATTGTGGTTTAATGTGGCAGGCAACTGAACATCACACACAGCTGCTCATGCACTCCCTCATAGTGGGATGGGGGAAAGAATCAGAAGAATCTGGGGAAAATGAGATTGGGTATTTTTTTTCTTTTTTCTTTTCTTTTTTTTTTTTTAAGAAAAAACTAAACAGTGATTTAAAACCAAGATATATACTAGGTTTTGGAAGTGTAGACACAGTTCATTTGTCCAAATGAAAATATTTTTCCATTGACAACACCTACCTGTAATTGATTATCAGTCATAGGAAGGAAAGAGGTTGTAGGGAGTAAGTCATTCTGCATTAGCCATCTGAAGTCAGGTGAATTATTCCCTGATGTTGCTTATAACTTTCTACGGACTATAAAGGGAACCTAAAGTATTTAGTTCACACACATGTTTCACCTGTAAACACATGAAATCCAGTGGTATTCAGAGGATTCAGAGTACAGCAGGGTCTTACCTTATAGAAGAGCTAGTTTTCCCTCTCGCCTCACCTTGCCTCACCTCCCCTTTCCTCCCCTCCCTGACCCCCTCCCTTCCCCGACTCTGCTCGACTCTCCCTCTCCATTGACAATAAATAAAACAAAGAGCAGCGGTTTAACGAGAAACTATCATATCTGTGCAGAGTTTACTCTTAACAAAATATTTTGCACTACAAGACTCTGACCTCAGCCTCCAAAGTTTGATCTTACTCCTCATGTGTCTATTGGATTTGCTGAGCATTGCTTGGCTGAGCAAACGTTCCTGCTGTTCCTGCCTTTAGGTGCCTGTGTGTCATGGGAGCAAGGCTGGCCCTTTGCTTAGAAGAGGATGCTTCTTTTAAAACAGTCACCATCCCGTCTCTCTCAAAACTCTTTCTTCCCTAAAGAATTTCTATGCAACAAACTGTTCAAAGTCCAAGACTTTTTCCTTTAAACTTTTTTTTTTAAATTCCAACAAAATATAGGAAGCCTGATCTTTCAGCTAGAAAGAGTCCTTCAATATTGAAAAGTTTCAATATTTTCTTCAGTTCACTAAGAAAGTTGTACTCCTTATCACTCAAATCTCTCCAACAAACATGGTAGAAACTCCAGACATCATTCGCAACTGCACAGAAGCAGGTGATTTGTCAGGGAAGGACATTAGACTTTGAGCAGAAGTCACAAGCAGCACTTTAGGTAATTATCTCTTTCAAGCATTTCAGCCAAAATGTCATTAGCTGGTTTACAGGAAACATCTTTTCCCTGAGAATTTATTCTGTTTAGGATGATAAAGATCTTGTCTAAGAAATCACAAAACTAATTTCAATGTATCATTTCTTCCAAGACTGAACTGTGATTATGCCCTCAAGATTTATCTCTATTGGGAAACTCAGTTATGAAATAAACCAATGCATGAATTAAAAGTGCAATACCTATGAAACACCAATCCACATTACTACTCTCCACTACAGAGTGCTTCATATCAGTATCTGCACTGCAGCCACACCTCATCACTAGATTTCTAAGTCCTCTTTAAGAATCAGGCTGTTTTGACAACAGAAAGTAAAAGAGAGGCAGGAACAGAGAATTGTAAGGTTGCAACTTTTGTGTATCTGTTTGAGATCTACCCTGTGGACAGAGCAGCTCTGTGAATATGAAATTACAGGTTCCATCATGGGCCCTGGTATTCAGCTTGGAACCAAAGCAGAGGCTGAAGAGTTACAGCACAATGAGTTTAGGTGCTCTAGGGAGAGACAGCTGGCTAACCCTGGCCTCCACGTGACCTTCAATATCTGCACAGACATACTGTTACCAGAAAAGTATCCCACAGGCTTTAAAAACACCAAACTATTCTAGACTATTCCTGCATGTCAATAAGTCCTTAGAAAAAAAAAACTTGCAAGAAATATATCAGGGTGACACCTGGCAGCTCCCATCAAAACTGTGCTCATCACTTCCTGCTAGGGAAGCTAATTTCATTAGAGATGAGGTTGGAATTGTCACTCAGCAAGTTTATTAATTCTCAAATGCCAGGAGTGAAAAATGCACCAGCTGGGTGATAATCACTGAACAAGTATAAACAAGTCCCATACTTAGCTAATTTCACTCTGATGCTGATCACGGGCACAAAGCTTTTAAAATAATGTTTAATATACCAAATTGTTCCTGTAGGTAAACAAAGGTGTGAAATTCTTCCTATCAAACCTATTGCAAGTATGTGGACATCCTGTGTGACATAGAGCTCTGCTGAAGCTCTGCAAGGTCAGCCTCTGTGGGGCATTCACTTCTCTTGTGTTCCTGAACAGAAGGACCACCTGAGTGAGGTGGTCTCTTGGGTTTGAGAGATCCTGGAAAGCGTAGGGACACGCTCAACTCTCCATAGAGCAAATCCATCGCACCAGCACCTGTGCCAAGCAACTATTTATCTAAGTACAGTGAGAGGATACTCAGTGGTATAGAGTTGTTTTATTGCACAGCAGATGTATTACTGCCTTGTAATTTGTAATAAAGTAATTTACTTCAGTAAATTAACAGGATAAGACAGGAGTGATAGATCAGACTGATCTGTGCCACACATACACTGAGCAGTAGCTCAAAGGGGCATTTTTGGGGTGGTGACTGTTTTTGGGAAAGTATCACTGGTTGCCAGAAAGAGATACACTGAATTGTCATTCTGAAGTGGGGCAGCACTTTCATGGCCAACACGGACATAAATGGGAACCTTCCTTTTGAATTCAGCTGCTACAGAGTGAACCTTAGATCCACAGCTAAATTCTGTTTGCTGTGGTGTTTAGTTACAGGGTGCTCTGCCGGCTGCTGCATGCAGCTAGACACAGAGAGCTGCATATACACACCAGCCATGTGCAGTTTGCTGTATAATGCTATTAATAATTACTTGCTTTCTCCATGGTCAGTTATTTCTAGTAATCCCTCTGTTTTCTCCCTTGTTAGATTTAGATATATCAAAGGCTCTTTGACTGTAGCAAGGCCATATGGAAAGAGGCACCATTCTGCAGTCACAGGGGCTCCAAAATCACTGGCTTTGCCCAGGTTTTTCAAACATGCTGCTGGATAAAACCATCAGGATTTTTAACATGCAAGCGTCCAGCAGCGGGACACCATCTCATTAACTCTTATAGCTCCATTTTCTGAATACTGCTGTGCAGCTCATTTATATTCATGTATTCTTCCTCCTGCTGTTCTGAGCATACGAGGACCAAGAGCCCTCACAAGGGATGTTTGCATTAAAGCAGCACATTAGTTTCCAATGCCCTGAGGATCCTTTATGTTTTAAGGTAGATACAGCATTTTGTCTTTTACAAAAGGTTCTGCTTGAAAGGTTCAGGGTGAGAAACCTAGCTTTGTCCCAGGGTGACAGATGTACTAGCCAATTTAACAAAAATATTAGCTGCCAAGCAGCTTGGCAAAATGCATGTAGTGTCCCAGCTTGATGAAGAAAAAGCAGGGTATACATAGTTTATCTGTGGAAAGCTTGTTAGTGAGGGCTGGTTGAAAGAGTTTAGACAAAATGTCATTTTTTCAAATGCCCTGTTTCACCAAAGACAAAATGTTTTGCACAGACATAGCAGTTTTGATAGATTTTTTCACCTGGAAGAATTCTTTGAGAATTGCTATTTTTCTGGTTACATCTGAAACAAGAGAGACAAGTGAGGGTAAAAAATAGAAAAATCTGAAGATAAACTCCCTCAACAGAAGTCTATTTTTACTAAACCATCTGAAGAATTTTATTTCCCAAAGCAGAATTTGAAACCTTGCAAGTCATTACCAAAAGGCACTGCCATCATTTTGTGAGCTTAAGTGCTAGCTTTATTGATCCCATTACCTGGGACGCTACTCAGAGATGGATTTCAAATACAGGCTTGGAAGCCATTCAGGATCTCAAAGCATTGCAGCAGAACTAAAATCAACAGTATAATAGACAAAAGAGTAGCAGTTGGTCAGCTAATATCAATTTATTTTTCTGAACAGAAAGCCTGAGTTTCACAGGTGAGTTTCTACCTAACACAAGGGAGAGTCACTGAAAGGATGTTGAGGATCTAAGTGCCACAGCCTCCTGGCAAGCCTGGTCCTTGGACTTAGATGACACATACATGTGGCTGCACGTGCCCCAGTGGGCACCTCCCTTTACAAGCCCCAAAACTCTCCCGAACTTTGCCCTGTGTCTAGGTATGAAAACCTAGTTTTTGAGGAAGGGAGTCACCCGGTTCCTATCTAAGCAGTCAGCTGCAGTGCCTTTTCCCTGTACTCCCATTAACATCAGCTGAGAATATTTTCCACCAGTATGCTTCTCCATACTATTCTAAGCACTGGGTATAATAGAAATACACAGGTTTGTATTTCTTGCATTTCAATATAGTCTATCCTTAATATTTTCTAATAATTCTTTTTACAAAATTTACTCATATATGCTTCAGGACTTTGAATCTATTTGTCTTACGGAATGGTATTCAGAAATTTTAACACACCTGAAGCATGCAAAATGGTTTAATATTACTTTCATATGACTTTAATATTCAATGCAGAATTTAGGTTCAGTAGAAACTAGAGAGAAAAGAAGAAATGTTTAGAATTCATAGGATGGCCATTGTCTAGCAATATAACACCTAAGTAGAAGACAGTAACAGAAATTAGGCTTTGTCAGTGGTGCACATGGCCTAAACCCAAAGTCAGTTAGTCATAATAGCTTATAGACATGTTCCAGATATTGTTGCAAGAGAAAACAGTCTATAAATGGCCTTCTAAAACATCAATCTCTTGCCTTCAGAACTGCTTATTAACTGAGCTGAGAAATATATCAAATATGCTAATAACGTAGTAACCAGCAGCTAAGGAAAAAAATAAAACACCAAATGTTCATTTACATTAGGATCACAGCGGCAACAGCAGACTGATAATTTAACCCCCTCTGCTCTGGATAACAACCTCAATGTGACATTAAGCATAGACTGTATAGAAAATACTGTAATTGAATGACCTCATTGTCAGATTTAAACAATTAATGATATTGAGATAATTCAAAAGGATAAGTGGAAGCCTGTTTGCTTCATCAAAAACTACTTAATAGTCAGTTTTATGCACTGAGTTAATGAGACATATTAGCCCCAGAGTTGAGGGGGGAGGGTCAATGAAGTATCTCAAACTCGCTTAAACTGTAAGGTCAGAGAGAACACATGGCTTTCCTTGCTTACAAGGAGGAATGCCACACTGAATCAAATAATTTAAAAAGAAATTAATAACAAAACCAAGGGAAGGCAATTATCCACATGCATGTAATTAACAGAGGCTGATTAGACTGTTTTTGATCTGCACTTGATATTTTGGAAAAGGTTGATGGTCATTCACAAACAAACCTTGGGGTACCTTGTTTGTACAAGTTTGGTAGCATCTACTATAAACTGCTGTCTTCTATATATTTTTTCATTCACCTCTTGCGTTATGCATGTGCAATTTCAGAATCCTTATTATCATCAGAAACAGCTGCTCATTACAACAAGATTATTGTTTTGAGATATATACTGCATTTGTGTTCAGAAAATAAGTTAACCCTTTCTGTACATGAGGTTCTACAAATACATAGCTCTGGAAACAGGCAATGCTCATAGTATTTCTGTAGATTTAGCTGTACAGAGCAAGAACTTTCTAACGTTTTATTTTTCCAGCCAATATCATACCCCAGACCTACTAAAGCTCCTTCTGCAAAGTTCACAAATTTTCCTTTTTATAAGAAAATGTGAATACCTTACTACCAATCTACATGTAACTGTTAGTGCTGGGTGGATAATAACAGAGAGAAATGTGTGGATTTGAAGTCACTGTAGCCTCTAGCTTTCATAGGATTAATATCAAAGAATCAATTATTTATATAGAAACGGTATTGCTAAAGCAGAAAAATGTCAGATATTTCTTATCTGTATTTTCCATCTATTCATCTATTTTTCCATCTGTCTGCATCCAGAGAAATTTTGATAGACTTGAGAAATGGGCCAGTGCGAATCTCATGAAGTTCAACCAGGTCAAGTGCAAAGTTCCATGTATGGGTAAGAGCAATTGCAAGCACAAATATGGGCTGGTATTCTGCTCTCATGAGATCCCACCTGGAGTACTGCATCCAGCTCTGGGGGCCCCAACACAAGAGGGACATGGGCCTGCTCAAGTGAATCCAGAGGAGGGGTACAAAGATGACCAGAGGGCTGGAACACCTCTACTATAAGGCAGGCTGAGAGACTTGGACTTGTTCTGCCTGGAGAATAGAAGGCTTCAGGGAGACCTTATAGCAATCTTCTAGTATCTAAAGGGGCCTACAAGAAAACTGGAAAGGGACTTTTTGCAAAGGCAGGACAACAGGGAACAACTGTAAGCTGATAGAAGGAGGTTCAGACTAGATATTAGGAAGAAAATCTTTCTTATGAGGATGCTGAGACACTAGCCCAGGATGCCCAGGGAAACTGTGGCTGCAACATCCCTGACACTGTTCAAGGCCAGGTTGGACAGAGCCTTGGGGGACATGGCCTAGTGTGGGGTGTCCCTGCCCATGGCAGTGGGATTAGAAATAGACGATCTTAAGGTCCTTTCGAACCCAAACCATTCTATGATTCCATGGTCTTGTCCAGCACTGAAGTGAGACTGACCATACAATATATATTATATATATTATATATGATCATATATGATAAATCTCCAATTTCGCAGCTTGGGTGAATGTCCTGAGTTCAGCTGTAGCAGTCATTTTTCTCCTTCTTAGTATCTGATTCAGTGCTATGTTTTGGCTTTTGTCTGGGAGAGCAACACTGATGCCACTAGCGTTTTTAGTTGTTGCTCAGTAATGCTTACTCCAGTCATGGACTTTTAACCTCATGCTCTGCCAGTGAGGAGGGGCATGGGAAGCTGGGAGGAACCAGAGGCAGGACACCTGACCCAAACTAGCCAAAGAGATATTCCATACCACAGCACGTCATGCCCACTATATAAACTGGGGGCAGTTACCTGGAAGGCCCAGATTGCCACTTGTTTTGGGCTGGGTATTGATCTGCAGGTAGTGAGGAACTGCACTGTCTCTCCTTGTTATTTCCTTTATTGTTATTGGTGGTAGCAGTAGTGGGTTTGTGTTATACCTTAATTATTAGACTGTTCTTATCTCAACCCATGGAAGTTAGATTCTTATGATTCTCCTCCCGATCCCTCCTGGAGCGAGGGAAGGAAGGAGCGGGGAGAGTGAGAAAGTGTCTGCATGGTTCTGAGCTACCAGCTGGGCTTAAACTACGACAGTGAAACATTTTACAAGCACTGTAAGGGTGATTAAACTCCATTAGTTCTAAGACAGGTGATCCTTTGCTGAAGAGAAAAAAGATTATTTTTTCAACTTAAATAGTAATTGCCTTATTGAGCATCACTGGATAACAGTGAAATCTTACTGATAATCCTGGGAAATGCATAAATGTTTTTATCATAATTTTGGGAAAAAAAAAAATGGGTGACAGATACTGTCCAAGCTTACGTGATGCATCAAGAGTAGAGCAAGGTTCTGCTTGTCTCATCTCAGAACTCATAAGGTGCCATGGACACTGTGCAGACTCGGTCTTTACACTCAGGTTTGTTATACTAGGCCAAAATGTAGTAAATACATGGGCTTCCCAGAAGGTTAATGACAAATAAGAATTTATAAAGGAAAACACTAGATTTTGAGGGGGATGAAGAAAATGACATGCCCAAACTGTTGACATATTGCAGTGTGAAACTGACTCCTCTAGGGTATTTGGAACTGACTTGAATTTTGAATCTGCACCACTGCTCTGAGTTATGACAAATGATTATGGAGTCCATATCTGCCTCCCCCTCACACATTCATCTAACCAAGCAAGATGCTACAGTGTGGCAGAGCTCCAGAACATTGACATCTTTTTTTGGCAAATAATTAATTTCAAAGTATTTTCTCAAATACATGTAGGCTTCTACTCAATGAAAATATGAGTTTGCCACTTATACAAACCATCTGTCTTTATTTTTTAAATTATAATTGTACAATATGTCCATTTTCGGGGATTATTATTTAATTTTTTATGAAGATAACTTTAGATAGCTGAGAGTTTTATCTCTGTCATGGTTTAAGCCCAGCCGTAACTCAGTACCACGCAGTCATTCACTCACTCCTCCCCTTTCTTCTCCCACTGCTCCCACAGGGATGGGGAGAAGAATCAGAAGAATGTAACTCTCACTTGTTGAGTAAGTACAGTCCAGTAACTAAGGTATAACGCAAACCACTGCTGCTACTACCAGTAATAATAATGATAAGGGAAATAACAGGGGAAGAGAATAACACCACTCACCATCAACTGTTTGATACCCAGCCCAATCGAGCAGTGATACAGCCCTTCCGGGTAACTGTTCCCAGTTTATATACTGGGCATAATGTGCTGTGGTATGGAATACCTCTTTGGATAGTGTGGGTCAGGTGTGTTGTTTCTGTTTCCTCCTGGCTTCCCCTTCTCCCTGGCAAAGCATGAGACTCAGAAAGTCCTTGGTCAGAGTAACAACAAAAAACATCAGTGTTATCAGCACTGTTCTCAGGCTGAAAGTCAAAAACACAGCACTGCACTAGTTACTAAGAAGGAGATATATAAAAGCTACTGCTGAACCCAAGACAATCTGTATTTAAAATACACATATATACGGTATGGTTAAAGGTTCCCTATCCAAGCTAAGGTACAAAACCCGTTTTTCTAACAAAGGAAAAACTCCACTGCAGTGCACAAACAGCATGTCTTGCAAACCATAATGCATTGATAAGTCAGTTTTAAGATCCTAATTGTGCATTATGGCATTGAGAGTTCATTAAAATGTGTTAGAATGGAAAGATCTTCACATTCAATGCCCGATTTGTATTAAAATCTTAAAATATATCACTGGGACAATGCAAGGTGTTGATACACTTAGTATGTGACAGAGGTCATGCCTTCTATATTTTACTTATTAAAATATGTATTTTATATTAAATTTAATAATTTACTGCTTTTTAAAGGAAAATGTAATTTTGGAAAAGCATAAAACGATGAGCCCTTTGACCTTCATAAAAGATCTTGGAAAAAGCATCTTGCATTACAAATCATTTATCATTCATATGATTTTTGCTTCCTGAATACAAGACTAACTGACTTTTAAATGCAAGCTGGTGATTTCTGAATACAAGGCTAAGTGTTCAGTTTATGGTACAGCTGGGCCATTCTCACCATGTTCAAAAAAAAGAATAAAAAATATCAGCTGAAAGACTTCTTTTCAGACATCAAGAGAATTAAAATGGAAATATTATTTTTCTTCTCTAAGCTAAGACAAATGTGGCAAGCATACATTTTGAGTCAAGAGTTTTACTGAATACGTAACCATTATTTTTTTTCATCAATGATATAGGGAGTATTTAGAAATCAATTAAAAAATTTAGCATTTCTTTTTGGAAAGGTCTGCCTTGTGCTTTCTATGCAACAATGGGTAAAGTGCAATGCTAAGTAGGTCAAAAATCTCAGAAAGGATAGACAAATAGAAAAAGTACAAGAAACACTATGGACTTATTTTAGTGTCTGTTAAAGCAGAGAACTAGTCAACAAGGCATGAATAGTATGTTTTCTGTGAGAAACTGCTGATTTACAGAAAAATGTGGGTTTTGAATAGCATATCAAATTCAACACCATATTTTTCATGCAATTATTGGATTATTTCATCTTCATAAGGTCAAATGTAAAACGCTACATTCTCACTTTACCATTTAGACTTTTGTATTAGTTGTCAAAACAAATAGAAATGAGCTGGTTTTAACATGATAAAAAAAAAAAAACAAACATTATTTCATAAAAATGAAAGACCATGAAATTCTTTTTTCAATTTCAGGAAAAAAAAAAAAAAACTTTCTCAAATTGTTGTCTTTTTTACATAGCAAAATTCTATTTGAATTGTAGGTTAACACCTGATGAGGGGACTCACTGGGTGGTAATAAAATGACCCATACACTGTAAAGCCAAGATTCCCAAGATGGCCAAAGAAGAAACCTACTGCTTGCCATCACCACACTCTGCAGATGCCTACAGCACTGCTCAGCTTGTGTCCTCCTTTGGCACCTGTGCTTGGTTGGTGGGCACGTTGTGGTGTGCCACCAGTGACCTGTCATAGCGGTTTGTAGATTATGCCTTGGGGCTTTTCTCCAGCACCCAGCAAAGTAGCAATACAGAGGACACCAGAGAGCAGCTGGTCAAATGATGGACCAGCTGAGGATGTGCCAAAAACAGCAGTGCCTTCAGGCAGGGGCAGATTTGGTTTCCAGATCCTTTGTGGCCTGAGGTGATCTGAAAGTACTGCACATTTTCAAGCTTCTAACATTGGTTCAGAAATGTCATGTGTATGTTGTGAAGACTACGTTCAGGTTGCCCCTGTAGCAGCGCTGAATGTAGCCACTGTGGCTAGTGTGACATTCAATCTAAAATATAACACAGACCACAGAGCTTGGCCTCTGGGTGCCAAGCTGAAATTTATGCTTGTGCTGCATAGAGACTTAGTATGTCTAACTAACCTAGTTAAGATTTGCAGCAGACTCTTCTGGAAACTTCAGGTGCTCTGTAGATAACTGCTTTTCTTATCTTTGTAGGCAGAATCTCATGCTTTTCTGTCCCTCATGAACCACTAAAATAGTACTTTTAACATACATCAGAAGTCCTCAGCTAGCAATATTATCTGCCAAGTCTGCTTCAAACAGTTACTTTTTAAAAGCTAAGAATGCAGATTTGCAAGGCACAAGTGTGGAAATGTGAGGAATAACAGATCCATTTATATACAGGAGCACTGCTTGCTCTCCCACTCACTCAGCAAGCAGCATGTACTTTCCTCTGCCTCTCAGGCCTGGGCGTTTTGTTGAGGGGCCATGGGGAGCTGAGTTTGCTGTGAGTGCAGCAGAGGCAGAGTGCAGGAAGGGACTTTGTCTGTAGAGTTTATGAACCTTTTGGGGCTTTTCAGAAAGCAACTTTTTTATCATTCATGAATGTACTATTTGTACCTTCAGGTGGTGAAAAGCATCTTTACTGTGAATTACAAAGTAATATATAGCTTTATACAACTTTTGCCCTGCTGTAAAAGCCCATGCAAAGTTGCAGGAAAAGGGAGAATCAGAGAGATCTCTTTTCGAGTTCAGTTTATCAGAAAACTATGTATTTGCATGTGTAGATAGAATGAGTTAAATCATTACTTTTTATATATGCATACAGGCGCATGCACACCCACACTCACATGAACCACTAATAATTAAATCAAACTGTCAAATAAACAGAAGAAAAAAGTTTCAAGACCCCAAACTTCAAATGGCCTGAGAAGCTTGGAATTTTTGGAAGTGTCTTTGAAGATATGAGATTTAAAGTGGTGTGAGTCCTACAAAAGAGCACAAAGGGAAAAAAGTCATCTATGCGGGCATCACAGTCCTCTGTAAAGCACTGTGTGTAGGTTTGCATTCCTCCTCTGACATGTACAGGAGAAATGTGAATGCACTAGCCTACAGCCAGGGTGTAGTAGGGAACCAGGCGCCTGAAAGCATTGTGTTGTACATGGCACGTATTCTACATGGCAGATTGTCATGCAAGTAAATGCTGACAGATTCACTTTATCCTCCCTCCTAGTTTCTTCATTCCCCTCTAGAGTCTGAGCCAGATGTGCTGGCAGTGCTTATGGGAGAGAGGAGGCTAAGATGCTTCATGCTGATGCTGTCTGTGGGTTTGGGGCCTGCCTTTCCCATGAATCTTAATAAAGGCTCCAGAAAGCTTCGTTTCCAGGCGTTTGTCAGGCTAGTGCCAGTCCAGAAGCAACAGGGGAGCACTCTGTGCATACTTGCATACAGCAGCCCTGCTGGGTTTTCACTATTAATTGTCCTTTCATATGCCTTCATATTCCACAGGGAAAAAAACTAGTGTCTGTGCTGAAAAGAGATGCATTAACAAAGTAAAGTCAGCACTACCAGAGTTCTTTGCAAAGACTTGCTCCTTTAGTGTATGTGCTTTAGGAAAAGAGGCATATTAGATGGAGCACTGAATCTGACATGTTTAAATCACCCAGTGAGCACCAATAGTTTTTTATTTTACTGACTACTGATCCTCCTTCACCATCATCCATTTCTCATTTCATTGATCATGTTTTCTGCATGATGTTTATGCTGCAAAGAGAATACCATTTCCTTCGGCCCGACATGCTGGTCACTGGGAGCATGATTGTCCCCTCACACTTCAGGGGTTCACTGACATTGCACGGGTGTCAAGAAAACGGGAGTGAAAGGATCTTGCCTGCTTCTCTGTCATACACTTCATTGACTCTTGAGCTCTGGCTGCATGCACTACAGCTATCTGCAGAGTGATTTGCAGGAGATATTGCTTCTGAAATTGCTGACTTAGCAAGCCTCAAAGAGAAAGCCAGGAGAGAGGACGTTTGGGCTGATAGATGGTTATAGAGATACCTTAAATACTACTAAAAAAAAAAAAAAAAGCAGGCAAAAACCCCCAGAAAACTGGCATTGCTGCAACATGGTTCTGTCCCTTCTCTGTCCTTCTTCCCTGCCTTGGCTTTCCTGGCCACCATAATGAATTGCTATTCTGAGGCTTTAAAAAAATAACTCAGAAAATCACATGCATTTTCTCATGATCTGATGATTTTGCTCCTTTGGGGGGCAGGAAGCATACAAACCCACCATATTTCCAAACGTCATGTAAAATGTTAACTATGTGAATACTCTTATGGTAACATAACATTTGGAAGAACGTATTATTTCAAAAGCATATCTTTGTTTTTTAGGCTTCCCATACTGAAAATAGAAGGAGCCAAAATGCGTATTGACTTCAGCATTGGGAATCTGGGATTTCTAATGCTTCTGCAATGAGTAAGCATTGTAGGCCTTGAAATTCAGATTGTGCAAAATTCTGTAGAGTTTCAAGTTGGAAGCCTAGTTTTCCCTTCTGTTATGGTTTGTATCAAAGAGGGACAGTCCCAGAGAATTTATTGTGAGGAGAGCTGTGACTCCAGGAAACTCTTCTTTTGCTATTCTCATTAGAATAAGGTTATTTAAGTTCATAAAGACGGGGAAGTGTAGAAAACTGATTTCCATTGCCAAACCTTTCCTTTCTAAATAACATGTGAAAAATCAGTCTTTACAAATAAAACTCTTTATGAGGCATTTGGATTGTGTCCAATGTCCAGAACAGTGCTATATGAAGCTAGCTCTAAACAAACAAGACTGCCACTGGAAACAAGATGAATAGTTTGGGAACTGGCTCCTTTAAAAAGTAGCAATTGAAGATAATTGACAAATATATTGGAAATGCAACTGTGCAAGTCCAAATGCTTTAAAGTGATTGGATTTCCTCATCGAAACCCCACTCAAAAGTAAAATGTGTTTTTGTTAGGTAATCCTTTGTAGTAAGGGTGTCAGTGGATGAGGAATTGAAGCTGGTAGTATGAAAAAAATTACTTATTGAGCTTGCTGAATATTTTGGAGCACCTTTAGTGTCCTCACTGTGTTTAGATAACAGAACCACACAGAATAAACACACGTTTGGGTTTGAAAGTCAGCAAATAGTGCAGAAGTCCCACATGAATGAGGATTATGTATGCTGAACATGCAGGGAGACTGAGGACTGGGGATCAGCAGCAAACATTTAGGGAATCAGGCTGAAGAGGCAATTTTGTACCTGGTGACACTGGAGACTACAGACCTCCCCAAACAAGTCATCACACACTCTAGCTGTGAAAGCATGAAGGCTTTCAAAGCTGTGATATTTTGCTATGAGCTTGAATTATTACACTGGGGGGAGGAGGGGAATCTATTGTGTTTCTGATGATACAATGAAAATGTCTTCAGATGACTGAACCTTTATATTGTTTCATAGATGTGCAGCAGGCAAGTGCAAGCTGAGCTTTGATGAGAAGCTAGCAGGGAGTCCACACTTACTGTAAATTTTAAGCACGTTGACAGAACTAACTAAATGGAATTACAGATAGGATATGCCAAGGTTGACATGTCCAGCTGCCTGTCAACCTTGCCCTTCCTGTATGGGAGAAGTGCTATCACTTGGAGTGAAAACAATTTTAGATTTCTTGCTTTATATTTTGGGAACATTTTTGTTGAAAACATAGGCTTTTGTCATTACAGAAAATTAAAAATTGCCATATCAGAATAGGTGCAGCATCCATTATATCTTTCTTCTGATTTCCATATTCTATGGACCAGGCTTTAAGATCATATAGGGATATAAGGTAGTGCCACCCTGAATAAAACTCTATTCCATCTAGTCCAGGTTACCAGTGTCACACACTTCAGAGGGTGGGAAAATAATGTGTCACTGAACAGTTGTGACACAATCTATGCAGTTTCATTTCAGCTTCTTGTTCTGTTCCAGAGTATTTCAGATGCCTGTGCAGAACTAAAGTTAGAAAGATTTCTAGATGTTCTAGGTACACACAAAGTTATTAATCCTGGACCTTTTTTTATGTATTCTAACAAATACATGGTTTGACTGCTGAGATGTTTGCATGGGTGTTTGCTGGCTGTAATAGGCCAAGATGGACAGCTGGCTTGGTATGTCTGTATCTTGATCTTAAAGGTGAGCACTCCAAAACATCACCAAGAGCTCTACTAACACAAATGAAACAATTGAGAAATAAGTAAAAAATTAAACTCCCACTTCTCCCACTTGAACAACATTAAATAATGGCTTGTAAAGAAACCTACTTATCTACTGAACCAGCCCAATGACAGACACATGGGTGCCAATGCCATCTCAAAGAATATTTGTGGTGGTGGAGTGGGCATGCATGTTCTTGGTAGATCATCTTATCCTTATTACAGTAGTTGGAGGCTGGCTGACCACTCTCAGTCCTTCCCTGCTGTCATAACCTTCCTCCCACCCCAGATATTGAGTGATCTTTAAGAAGAGAATGGCCTCCCCATAACCCTGGAGTACTCATCCTTCCCTGAACACAACATTCAGGATGTGCCAAGCCAGCCGCCATCCTCCTGGTTCCTACATATTGAGTGAAGTGAATGCGAATAAACCAGATTTATATCTGTCAGGTAGGCTTGTCTCTGCTATGCTGTAACCTCTTTTTTGCAGTCATCATCTTGTCTTCCATTACAGCCAGCATTCAGCATTAAAGCACTGTGATAATATGGGCACTACATCAGAAATCACAACAACAAAATGTAATTTGCAGTCAGCTGTAGCTCTGGTGTGTGCATTCAGGGTGTCTATTCTTCCCTATTTTTGTTTTTGAACGTTTAGACACAATCTTTAACGATTAACACAAATATCTGCTAAAAAGGAGAAACAGAAAAAAAAGAATCAGTATAAATTTGCCTCAGTGTAAAATTCTTACTCCAGTGAATTACCATTATGCTGCAGACAGCAGTAATAGCAAGTAAATGATCCAGTATTATTGTAATGCTGATGATTATTGTTCGTTTCTGTTCACCAAAACAAAGAAAATCAAAAAATTGCCTGCTGTCTTCAAACCCGCTTCATATCAAATCCCTCAGGCTTCATTCCCGACCTGCACCTGCCTGACATCAGCACAGGCCGTTGATTTCCATGAGGAAACACTCAATTTACACCAATGAAAAAAAAAAAAAAACGAATCCTGTTTTTTATGAGGTTCAGCATACTGTCCTGAAATCAGACAAAATTAGCCAGAATTTGTGAATTGGTTACTCTTTGCCTGCTGAAACAAGGCAACGTCTGCAAGCACTGCTTCGAGAATCTGTTCTTTTTGTCTGAGAACAGATGTCTGGGAGGGATTTTGGCAGGACCCACTCTGTCAAACAGTCCAGCTTTGACAGTTACTTGCTTGAGGGATGGCTGAAATGCAAAGCATTTCTGATCAGAATATCATATTCATCTGGAAGTTAATTACTGTGTCTGCCTTGGTATAAATAATTAATTATGCAAAACCCACACAGCTGTGGCTGGACAGAGTTAAGTGACTTGCTGTCAGTGTCTCACGGTTCTAGAAAGGATGAAGGGATTTAGAAAATAAGCTCTTTAACTCTTGGACCATGTTATTATGGTACTCCCTTCCTGATCAGATGAGAATATGATTGCCACTAAGCGTGCTTTTTTACAAAAGGACATTTCTCACTTCAGCCTGTTTGGGCCCAAATAATAGTCTTTTCTCAATGCTATGTCTGTGTCAAGCTAAGAAGCCAAACACATCGATAGTTTTAAGGAAATGGATCTGCAATGCCTATTTGACTGTACAGCCATGCTCAGAGCAATCATCAGCCAAAGCAATGTTTACAACCAAGTCTGTGTGTGTGCATAAGAGTGAGTGAAGAGTGAAGGCACATGGGTGCAATAACCGACCTGTCTTATTTATTGCAAGCAAAAGTAAAGTTTACAGAAATGATGAATATTGTTGACAGCAGCAGTCTAATATATGAACAATGAATAGGGACATGGATTCACCCATTGTTAAATAAGCAGCCTTTCTGGAAGGTGAGGGTGGAGAAATGCATCTTGCTATGCACTACTTTATGGTGTATTGTCTCCAGTAGATCATGAATTTTAAATGCACAAATAGAAGCATCAGCACAGACTCATTTGTGATAAGTGTTTTCTGCATGTAACTGTGATTTGCCCAAACATTTTTGCCTGCAGCACTTGTAAATGAAACATAAAAAGAAAGCTTGGCAAATGTGTCAGGTACATTGGTGTAGGAAAACACTGCTGAGATTACTTCAGTAAAATAAACTGCTACAACTTAGAGGACACATTTTGTACCTACAAAGGATCAAATCATGCTAAAATTCAACAGGATTAGTATATATCTCAACACATATTTTATTCTTTCCTTTAAGTAATACAAATTGGTGTAAGCACCTACCTACTCAAATGAGCAGTGAGAGGAAAAAAAAGGTTCTGAAAGCACTAGATGCAGAGAATAGTTATCTATGAATCTTTCTAGGGCTTTGGCTGTGAATTTCCTGCACTGAGGTTTGGTTTTCTTGTTTCCTTACTGTATTATTAAAATGAATTGAGTTTTATATAGAACTTTTCATCTTTGGAGGATCCCAAAATATGTTACAGAGTGGTGAATAGCAGTATTGGGAGTACAGCAAGTGCAAAAGCAAGCATGTATTCAGCTGCAATGCACATTTACCCTTGGACATTGTAGCATGTACAAAGTAAAAGGAAGTAGGAAAATGTCTTATCCTTTAAACTACTGCAGGCCTCCTACCTACCACCTGGAAGTGAGTTGCAGACAGACATGATAAGATGTTGGCTCAAATGAAGCAAAATGGTTTTTCTAGTTTGTCATTTCCCCTGAGTGCTAGATGCAGTGTAAGCACTGGATTTGAGGTTTTGTTCTTTCCACAGAGCTTCAAACTATAGTCTGCCCTGTGCAAGGATGCTATCAAGCAAATGACAGCAACATTTGGGTTATTTCTCCAGCAAGAAACAAGGCTCCAGTTGAAGGTCCATATATCAGTTTGTGATCCTCTGCACTGTTTAACTGTTGACAAACACCCTGACAGAGCTTTGGCCCTGTCAGATAGTTCTCTTCCAGTTCAGGTAATCACCCTAAGCCAAGGGCTTTATCCTAGAGGTAGTATTCATGAGGTTGCCCAGGTTTTTAGAAACCTGTCTAGATGTGTGGTACTTGTCTGCAGGGCCAGAGGATGGGCCAGGACTTGGAGCCATCCTGGTCCTACTGAAACCAGTGAAGTTCAGTCGCTGACATCAAAGTAAGCATGAGCATCTATAAGTATGTAAGTTTTACCATTGAACAGAAATGCTTGCGTGTATATTGTCTTTAGCTTAAGAATTTCAATATGAGTGTTATCAGAAGCTGTGATAAAGCTCAGAAGAGGCATTTGACCTCTGCCAAAGGTTGCAAACCTGAAGAAAATGTGCTAGTATTGCTTTAATTCTACCAAAAATGGGATCTTAAAACACACATCACTTTTTGCATTGAAGAACTCCCTTTCTGAGAAAACCTGATGTGTCTGACAGTGGCAACACCTCAAATCCCTGGAAGCATTGTTCAACAGTCATCTTCTAATTTATTTTAAATGTCACTGGAAATTAATAGCAAGGGGCACAGGAAAACAAGAAACTAAACTTGAAGTTGAGAATCCCAAAATACAGTCAGGAAAAGACTCTTGTTTTAGATAGATTATCTCTAAAGTCCTTTAGGGGATAAAAAAAAATAAGAAAGAGATGACTGGAAGGAATCATTTGGTTATCTGCCAAGGCATGTCAAGGAGCCTTGTTGGTCTTAGTTTGGCACTGGTGGCAA
>JASSUY010036995.1:6540-25423 GCA_032466535.1 Forpus xanthops | reverse complement strand
CTCTAACTACTTGGGGAGGTTATCTCAGCAGGCTTGCACAAAGCTCAGCTCTAAACCTCCCACCTCCCTTGAGAGGTCCTTCACAAGAGGCCCCCACAGCACCCATCCAGCACAAGGAAACCTGAAAGGTAGCTTTTTCCTGTTGAACTTAAGTCACCCCTAGCAGCTCTAAGGTGCTTGTGCAATGCCTCCAGAGTACTGTCTCTGCTGACACTCCAGGATTGGGCTTCCACTACTCAAGCCCCTACCTTGACGCTATGGAGCCATTTGTGGCCATCCCAACAGCTCCTACCACCACTTCACTGTCCCAGAGCAGGGGTGGCAGTACAAAACAGGCACACAAAGCAGAGGAGCCCTGTAAAACCGGCAGACAGTGAGCAAGACCTGGAACCACTAAAACTCTGGTGAAGTGACACAGTTGGTAATGCTGGTCTAAAGGGCAAAAAACATGTATTATAGTGCCAGGTCATGGAAAGAACAAACCCTGCCTAGCAGGTGCTGGTCTTGCTGCAAATAGGGGAAGGATAATTCAAGGGGGACAGCAAGGAAGCCCCCTATTGTGGTTTAAGCCCAGCTGGTAACTCAGAACCACACAGCTGCTTACTTACTCCCCCCTTTCTTCCCCCCCACTCCCAGAGGGATGGGAAGGAGAATCAAAAGAATGTAACTTCCAAGGGTTGATATAAGAACAGTCCAATAACTCAGGTATAACACAAATCACTACTGCTACCACCAACAACAATAGTGACAAGGGAAATACAAAGGAAGAGAATACAATCGCTCACCACCCAATATCACCTGATCCAGCAGTGAACCCCCCACCCTTCTGGGTCCCTGCCTTTATTTTTTTACATCCTGGGCATCATGCACTGTGGTATGGAGTACCTTTTTGGTCAGTTTGGGTCAGGTGTCCTGTCTCTGTTTCCTCCCGGCTTCCCTTCCTCCCTGGCAGAGCATGAGACTCAGAAAGTCCTTGGTCAGACCAAACATTAACAAGCAGTAACAGAAAACATTGGTGTTTTCAGCACTACTCCCAGGCCAAAAGTCAAAAACAGTGCTGCACCAGCTAAAAGAAGGAGAAAAATTACTGCTACTGCTGAACCCAGAGCAATAGTAAAAGCACGTTCAAAGGTAAACAGCTGCTACAGAAGCTGGAAGTTTGTGTACCACATCTTTCGTTGCCTTTTCTATCTTACCTTATGCCTTAACAAATAGACTCATTTGGAGCTCATTAATTCTTCCCTGTCTCTCACTAATTTTGTTTTTAAGTATGGTAATAATAAATGTCCCCATCCAAACATGCTCAGAGGCTAGTGTATTTTCTCTTTTCATTGTTAAAAATGTTAATAAGCCCAAGTTTTCAGTAACAGATATTAATTTATTGAGGTAACTATATTTCATTAGAAGGTAAAGATATTGGTATTACTTGTATTTAATTTTAAATTAATACAGTATCAGAAACTGGAAAAAGTATATGAATACAGCACACTGTTCATAGAGTAGTAGCATGACTAATAA
This sequence comes from Forpus xanthops, assembly GCA_032466535.1. Classification (NCBI taxonomy): domain Eukaryota; kingdom Metazoa; phylum Chordata; class Aves; order Psittaciformes; family Psittacidae; genus Forpus; species Forpus xanthops. The sequence continues at coordinate 23,905 of JASSUY010036995.1, read as the reverse complement.
TTTAAGAGTAGTGACAGAGAGCTTAAAAAAAAAGAACCACCAAAGCAGTTGGCATTGTCCTAGCTATTCTTTTTCTTTGTGTATGTGGTGCTAGAATACATTCTTTAATACATTTTGACATAAAATTATCTTTGTTTTATATTTTCAGTGAAATGTTTTAAAAAACAAAATGAACAAAATAACAGAAACAGCAAGATTTCCCATTAAAAATCTTGGAAACAGAAATTGAGTTCTGAGGTAGGAAAGCCCTGATGATATTGTGTCATTAATTGATATTGGATCATTATCTATATGGAGACATTTTCTAGAAACATTGATTATTTTTTACAGAACAAGTTCTTGAGTTCTGTTCAGAGAGCTGCTGGCTTGAGCTTAATGGAAGTCTATATTATAACCTGGTGGTAGTATATTTTCTCCACTGAGTTTATGCTGTATCTAGTCACCTTTGAACAATGCCTGATACTATAATTCTCAGTAAACCAATAGTAAACAAATGCAAAGCATTTTTCTTTTTCTGTTTTTGGTTTAATCAATTTAAGCTTCAGTGAGAATCACAGGGAACATTTCCCAGAATAGGTTTCTTGGACAGATCACAGTTTTCATTATCAAAGAAAATAAAACTTGTGATACTGGATTTGACCACATATTTATTCGTTTTTGCCATGGGCAGCAGATTAATAGCAGAAAAAAATGAAACCCTTAAAAGTACATTTTGCCAGTTGAGAAAATGTAGAAGAACAGAAAATAATTTGGGAAGGCAGTGCAAAAGTTTTACTTTTCTAGACTCTTACTTAAGGCTAATGAATGTTATATCAACTCAGCTTACAAGGGTATATATTTTATATCCTTAAAATCAATACCAAGTATTTTAAAGAAAATCATATCTGTCAAACTATGATATATACCATAGTATACATAGTGCCTGTGACTTGCTGAAATATCAATTCCATGGATTAAATATACATATTTGAAAGTAAGACTTGTTCTCTGGTTGAGGTATTCAGCTCCTTTAATTGTGTAGCACAAGTTCTGCCCAACTGACTAGATCTGAACCCCACCTTCCTATAAAGTATTTACATTTATTGCAGTCAAAATTATGCGTACCTTGATGAATGCAGTAGAATGCTGAGAAAAAGTCATGAGGGATAGCTCATAATCTTTCTATTGAAATGATTAAAATGAAGACAAAGGCTCCTCCACAAAGAAACAGAAAAGTACCTAAGTAAGAGAAAATAAATGTGCAATTTTTTCAAGTATAAGCTAGCACTAAATAAACAAATTAAACTAAATAAAAATTTGAAAGTGCAGGCAAAACCCTAACATCTGAAAGTCAGATGTTCCATCTTTTGTCTTTCTTGTACTGAAATTACCTTGTTATAAATAAATAAAATCGACTCATTTTTTTGTTCCTCACTACAAAGCTGTTTATATCCAAGATCAAATTTTCTGTCTGCTGAAATAGATAAATAGAAGGTTCATTATCGCATCAGCTTTAAGAAAACAAACTTTTCTACAGACCAATACAGCTACAATTTAAAACTCTTCTCGCTGATGTAACAGCCTGCCAGGATTTGATTAGCAACAGCAAGGCCTGGGTTCAATTTCAACGGGTCACACCAAATTGAGCCCCCATCTAAAAACCTGAGAAAATTAAATTAAACTGTCTGGGTGCTCAGTGAGCTGTACTTCTCTACTCTCAAATGATGAATCAACTGGCTTAATGAAATAGTAAGATGTTGAAAGGAGTAAAAAAGCAGAAAAGAGACATATAAGCAGTACAGCAGACAATAGTTTGCTACTTCTTTGCTAAATGAGACAGCACTCTCTTTTGTTGATGAGAGAGCTATTAGGTAGCTGGTCTTCTTGCAGCCTTCTCCCATAAGACCCAAATACGTACTGGTTTTGCAAAATTTGTTGGCTGTGTCACCTATTCTGATAGGTAGCCAGATTTCATCTAGGATCTGGCTGTGCACTTGCCACTCCTGTGGCCTAGGTAGCTGCTTTCCTTCTGCAGTGCTTTCTGCTCTTTACCAGAACACATGGTATACAGAATGTAATGCTTTCATAAGCTATCTGAGAGTTACGGACTGTCACCTAGAACACTTTTCAGGCAGATCAGGGAAGCAGATTTGAAAAATTGTGGGCAGAGAGAGTAAACTCAGATCTCACAGGTTCAGGCTGCTTTTTGGTGCTATTCAGTCAATTGTCTATCGAACAAAAGAAGCAGTCACACTTTAATTCTCCAGGTTTAAAAGAAGTGAGGAAGAAATTCCAAGAGGAAGGGTTTGGACTATGGCCAACAGGGTCAGAAAAGGAAGGTTCTTTGCTCTGTGTAATGAAACCAGGCACTCCTTTTCAGCCTTTTGAACTAAGCACCTTTCAAGAGCAAGTAGTGAGCACTTCAATTTGCTGACTCTTATGATTCCTAGTATAACGCACTGAGTGTTCTTCAGGCATAACCCAGGTAGCAAAAGCATCTAGTGCAGAGCCTGGATGCCACCTTGAGTGCCAATAACCTAGATGCTTGCACTGTAAAGATTAGCATGAAGCCTCTTTGTAGAACTAACCTTAGGTTCATATCATTTAGGGATCCCTTCTAATCCAAAGTCCTTAAAAGAGCTTTTTATCCGTTCAGTCAGTAGTGTATTGGACTCTTTCATCTGAAGCATTGAACTCCATAGGCAATTAGTAACCCAAGGAGCTCCTTATCTTCCTTATCAATGAAGATATGAAATGTTAATGAGCAATGTATGTCAAATAACCATTTGAAATCAGGAGGTCGTTGTGGGAAGAAAAAAAAGTTTCCAGCCTACACCTCTAAAGAAAAGAAAACTGGTATATCCTGAATGATTTTAGTACCTAATCAAATATATCCCGTGTGTTATAATAAAACCTGTAGTGGGATCTTTATTTAAGAAGGCCACACATTGAAAAGCAATATCAGCTTTATCCTAAGTGGCAGCTGTATTTATCAAAGTCAATGTCTGCAGAGTCAGAAACTACTTTTATTCTGCAAAAACAATTATTCATTTATTCATTTGAGTCCTGAGTATGTTTTATCAGCAATGCATTTGGCTGCATGCAATGTGATAAATCTAAACCATTCTGGAATTCCGGCAAAGAATTCATAATGTGCACAACCATTAGTGCTTCTTTAAAGCATTGCCTAACCTTACCATACCTTAAAATTTTAATGATAAATATGATGGCATTATTAAAAATATGACAAAAAAAATAATAAAAAAAAAGGACAAACTCTAACCTGTGGCATATTCAGAAATATAATTGTCTCACTGTTAAAACTGTTTGATAATCATTCTCTCTCTGACATCTACAGAGAACTATTTTCATGTGACTAAGTCCCACAACTGCCAAGGAAAATGGCAATTTATGCTAAAAAAGCCAAATAAATATTTTTGCTATCTTAATTCTGTATATCTTTGTCTATAAGATTTAAATATTACTTGAATATTTTTAATTTATTTTTTCACTAATTAGCCCCTCAAGGAGTGAGGCATCTACTTATGTATGTCTTGACTATAGGTTTTTAATATAACTTCCTGGACTTCTTTTATGTTCATTGAAGAGACACAATGAAAAAGATAATTTCTACTGTTTGTAGTTTTTTTCAGTACTTTTCATCATGTAAAGAAGAATCATACAATCTGGTAGATGAATCACTTTTGAAAATGTGATGCTATGCAAAAGGAACATGTACAAAATTTTTTCTTTAGGTATAACTAAACAGAAGAGAGAGTAAGGAACCAATGTATAGACGCATATCTATAACAAAAAGTATATGACTTAAAATGGATTGCTAAACAAAAATTGCTTCAGTACTCAGCCCCAACTCAAATTTTCAACAAAACTGCAAGAAAAACTTGCTTTCCCTTTGAAGCTTAGGATAAGAAGAAGCTTTCCTAATATCTCTTTGATATTAAAAAATTATCAAGTGGGGCCACCACTTACAGGATGCGCAATAGAACATGGATAGTCATCGAAGGGGATTCACACATTGGTCCTTAAAGTGGTATGCATGTTCCAAAGAACAGGAAAACTTTGAAAAAGTTCAGTAGAAATCAAAAAATCAATTAAATCTTTACTGAGCATTTGAGAATTCTAAGATATCAATTTGTAAATAAGAGATATTTTCAGATAGAGGGCAAAAGGCATATCCATGACCCTGAAAATATCCCTGGCTAAATTTCAAGTTTGAGTGTGCTATCATCAGAAAAAATTGCTAGAATGTTTTATATGGCTAACTAAACTATAATTCCATAGGCTGGAATAAGAACTAGTCAGAATTGTTTGGGCAAAATAAAAAAAAACAATTTAAAAAATATGTCTAAATTTCACCTTAAACAGCTGACTTTTAGCAAATCTGTAAGCTAAGAAAGCAGAACAAAAAGGTTTTTTATACTATTGACACTGCTTTGGAAGACAGTTTACAAGCTGACTGTAAAAACATGGATTAGATAATAAAAAACAGAAAACAGATTAGAAACTTGTACTAAGAGTGTGATTACAAGTGACTCATTCCTAAAACAGAAAGGTGCAACAAATGCATCTGTTTAGGTCCAAAAGGTCCTGAATAATACAGTATTTCCACTAACAGTCTCTAAAATGGAATCAAGATCTTGCTAACGACGTCTACAGAGAGCACCATGCTCCATCTGGCTGTAAACAGATTGGGGAACAGATTTCAAACTTGAAGTGGCTATGACATAACTGTTTTACTCCACTGAAGGCAGGTGTAAGTTCTTCCACCTTAGGCAAGAATAATGAACTAAATGGTCTTGGTTGGGAAAGAATTGGAAGAGAGGGCAGACAGCCAGACATAAACCAGAGGCGAAAAATGTGAAAGTAAATTCTGACACTTTAACAAAAGCGTAATTCATAGATACATGGAGTAGCTTGTTCTGAACTTCTTGGAGTTGAAACTTCACAAGTTCGCAGAAGATTTATCAGAAAAAGATCCAGAGACTGATAATGACCAACATTCTCAAAAAGGTGACCTATAAGGAAAGATGGAGAGACCTAGAATTATTTAATTTTTCCATTTTATGAGAAAATTTCCTACACTGATATATGCATCTTGTCTTTAGATGAATAACTTTGGTAGGTATGATGAGGATATTTCTAATAGCGCTAACTACTGCAATTACTGAATATGACTAAACTTTTCTACTTTCCTTCTACTTTTTAATTGTGCCAAAATATATGAATAATCTGACACAGATTAAAACACAAATGGTAAGCAAATATAGCTGAGGTATATTTACATATCTCATAATTAGTAAGTACAACTTTTTTGACAATCTGAGAGTCACAATGCCCGGTAAGGTGTTTAGTTCATTTTTTAGAATACATGGGCCGAGTTCTAGCTTCATTGCCTTAGGCTAGTAGAAAAAACAAGGCAAACAACATTTTTCAATTTCTTAATTGTCCTTGCTTGTCAGTTGGTTTAATAAATATAGGCATCTTAACATGAGGAAAAGCTTTATATAATTATGATCCTTGTACATTTCTTTAATAAAGGATAAACTAAAATTAAGTGTTCATTGGGTAAATGCATATAAGGAACCACTGAACTGTATTTGGGATTTTGTAGCTTAGAAGAATGCGATGCCACATCCTCCTGAGGAAGTAATTTCCAAATGGCTAGCACTAAACTAGGATAAATAACTTCTGTCCCTCTAGAACTTACAGAAAGGAGTTGCAACACTAGAGATAGGTCTTTCTTACCTTGTGTAGAACGCCTGAGGATCTTGGCTCTTTCACTGATACTTTGACAGGTTTTGCCACATCAATAAAATACTGCTTGAGTTGAAATGAGCCATGGATTTTGCCTTCCACAAAGGATTAAATAAGTGTAGAGTTGTCATGGGTTCAGCAGCAGCAGCCATATTTGCTTTTTCATAGTAGCTGGTTCAGCACGATGTTTTTGATTTTTGGCTTGAAAACAGTGCTGGTTGCACCAGTGTTCATAGTTGTGGCTTAGAATGTTTAGGCTGGCAGAGGACTTTTTGAGCTTCATGCTCTTCCAGGGAGGAGGTGATGCTGGGAGGAGGCTGGGACAAAGCAGAGACAGGGCACCTGACGCAAACTGTCCAAAGAGGTATTCCATACCACAGTGACTCATGCCCAGGATGTAAAATGGAGGGCAGAGACCCGGAAGGGTGGGGGCGTGCACTGTGTGGTCAGGTTTGGTATCATGTGAGGGGAGTGCACTGTGTGGTAGGGCTGGGTGGTGAACTATTGTATTCTTTCCTTGCATTTCCCTTGTCATTATTATTACTGGTGGTAGCAGTAGTGATTTGTGTTATGCCTTAGTTACTAAACTGTTCTTACCTCAATCTGTGGGAGTTGCATTCTTTCAATTCTCCTCCCCATTCCCCTGGGACTGGGGAAGAAAGAGGGGGGAATGAGTGAGAGAACTGCTTGAGGGCCTTAAACCACTACAAGAGTGTTTGCAAAGACACTCATAGTGTTACTGGAACCCAGCTTTGCTGGAGGTTTCCTAAATGTGCAATGTCATAAATTTGGGAGTAGGCCTGAGACAGAAGCAGTAGGTCTTCTGCTATTAAGATGTGGTTGCAAATTCCTTTGCAATAGATTATTTCCTCTGACGGTGCTTCAGATGTGAGAGGAGAATGATGTTGAATAGATAGCACATATATTCCCAGTGCTACATTAAATTCCAAACCCTGGCCTCTGCACTCGCATATGTCCTTAGAGTGAGAAAAGATACGCATTGATCACCCGACCCTTATTCTATTTTCTGTAAACCTGGCTCCACAGGAAGAGACGCAGATGGACAGGGATGGAGCTCAAAACGACTCCTGATCTGTGTCTAACGATGTACAGTGATAAAGTCCTGCAGGACTAGCCCAATTTAAATTTGCTTTCCCAAGAAGACTTAAAAAAGTCCCAAAATTTCCTTGTTGGAAACTATGGCTACAAGTATGCAACTTGAGTAAAAATAGCTTACAATTTATTAGTTATTTATATGTTTCTGAATTTCTATAAGATTTTTAAGAGAGAAAGATTCTTAAGAGAAAAAAAATACAATTGTCACTGGCCATAAAAATGCTCAGTATTCAATACAATATTTCTTAATGGGTGTGAAAAATATCGAACTTTGTAGCTGAGTAGAATATATGGTAAAGTCAGTAATCATTTTAAAAAAAAAAAAAATAAACTGACAGTTTATGCTGTGTAGATGTTTTTTCAAAATAGGAATTGTGACTTCTGCACTGACTAAATAAATCCTCTCAATCTGATGTTTTTTCTTATCCTTGAGGACTAGACTAATAAAATCACTCCTTCGGTGTTTCTCTGTTATTTATACAGTCCAGCTGACTGATTTAGGGATAAAACAAGAGAAAACACAGAGCTCCAGAAAAATACAACTGAATATTTCTCTGAAGGTCCTCAGTTGTCTTAAGTTTTTCACTGATTCTTACAATTATCACCAAACCAGGAAAGGCAAGAAACACTGTGATTTCTTTTTTCCTGCTATATTTCATTTATACAACCTGTCACTCATGTGACTTACCCGAAAATGGTTCCTTGGTCAAGACACCCATGATCTACACCAGCAGAACATTGTAGAAGATCAATCTCTACTAATTAAAATGTGTAGATAATAATGCACTGGTTATTCATGACCTGCTTCAATGAGGATTCTGTGGACACATTTTTCTATCAAGTGAATGGATTCATGGCTCATTTGGATTAGATATGTAACTCAGTCTTTATTAAACTGATTGGCTTCTGTCTATCTCTCCTTTGTCCATGAATTCAGAAAACCCACATATATTTTTACATTTTAATTTGTTTTTGCCACTTTCCTTTTCCTTCTGTTCAGCAGACAAATTCCCTGTTTTCTCTTTGTCAGTCTTTCTCACCATTTACATCTAAACTCTACATTATCCTAGGACCTTTGTATTCTTGCAGCTCCTCCATAAAGCTAATGTTTTCTGCATCTCCACCTCATTACCTGCATCCTTCTGTGTTAATTGTCTCATTTCGTCATTCCTACTCTCACTTTTCACTCTGTTTCTCCATTCGTACCTATGGAATTCTCTATTTATTTAACAGCACAAACATTCTACACAACCTGACATTATATGTTTTTCTTGGTGGCCAGGTTCTCAGATCATATTAATTGTGAACATGCCTTGCCCCCAGCTCAAAAGTGGGAAAATGCACTTCTCCTTACACATGTACACCATATGCAGGTTTCATAGTCATAGTTCCTCCCTCTTTCATGCATTATTCCCTGCAGTCTGTACCTTCTTTTCATTCCACATTGTACTCCTTTCCTGGTAACACAAATCTTTCCAAGTGCCTCCTTCAGTTTTGTTCCACCTAACACCCTTTTCAAGAAATGCTATATCCTTGCTGACAGAAACTTATTGTCAGATACTACAGGTGTTCACCAGCTTTTTTGATCTTCATCAATCAATCATCAAAAAGTCTAGCTGTTTCAGTATTTATCTATTATCCCCGTGTTTACTTATGGCTTTGCAAGATACCACCTCTCAACTCTCCATACCTTTGCTTATTTAGACCCATTTCCAGACTAGTCAGAATACTAGTCCTCTGTTGTATTGATACATCTTGTGTTCTTCTTCTACTTTAATAGATCAATTTTAAATACTTCCGTCGTCCTCTCCTGTGTGTTGTTTTTCACACTCCTTTTGCTATCACAGATTTCATCTTCTTAACTCACATCTCTAGTTAACCAAAACTGCATATTTATTTCTATGTTATTCTATCTCCTGTTATCACTGCATTTAGGTTTTTTTTTTTTTCCTATATCCAATTAACAACATACTAATTAGAAGACTTTGGCATCTGCTTAAGCTTCTAAAATGCTCTTAAATATGAAGCGCTCGTAATTCCTTACTGGAGTTTCAATCCTCAGAAACCTTTAGCTTTCTATGTACTCTCTAATATATTCATATTGCATCTTTAAGGAAAAATTATGCAAAATATCAGTGAATACTGCTGATAACAAAGATTGGTCATCCTTAGTAACAGTCCACAAGCACATATTTATTGGATACTTATGCTATAGCCACTTCACTTGGGCTCTGTCAGATAAGAATAACATTGTCCAACATCTGAGTTGATATCTCTGACACTTGCACAGTAATATAATATGCAACATACTGGGGAGCATGCGTATGTTCTGCACAGATGGCTAAGTCTGCTTATTATATATGCTTATTTTATATATGTCGTGGTTTGAGGCCCCTCAAACAGTTCTGCTCACTCCCCCCTCTTTCTTCTCCAGTCCTGGGGAAATGGGAAGGAGAATCAAAAGAATGCAACTCCCACAGGTTGAGATAAGAACAGTTTAGTAACTAAGGTATAACATAAATCACTGCTGCTACCACTAATAATAATACAAGAGAAATACAAGGAAAGAGAATACAACAGATCTAGCCACGTAACGCAGTGCCCTCCCATCACCTGATACCAAGCTTGACTACGCAGTGCACCCCATTACCTCATACAAATCCTGGCCATGCCGTGCACAGCCCCCCCCTTAACCACCATCTTTTTTCGGATCTCCCTCCTCCGTCTCTACATCCTGGACATGATGTGCTGTGGTATGGAATACCTCTTTGGTCAGTCTGGGTCAGGTGCCCTGTCTCTGCTTCCGCCCGGATTCTTCCCGTCTCCCCTCCTCCCTGACAGAGCATGAAATTCAGAAAGTCCTTGGCCAGCCTAAACATTCTAAGCCATAACTACAAACACTGGTGTTATCAGCACTGTTCCTAAGCCGAAAATACACGACACAGTGCTGCACCAGCTACTTCTTAAAGGGGAAAGACGACTGCTGCTGCTGAACCCATGACACAGATGCAAAGTACTTGAGGGAATTTCCCCAGCTAATCTAAAAGCAGCTTTAGTTTTTATTTTCAGCTTGAGCAAAAGTAGCTATTTCTTCTGGAATTCTAAATTGTATATACTTCTTGCCATATCAATTTTATCAGGGAAAAAAACAAACTATAAAACTAAGAAGTTGTAGTGCATGTAAAATACAGTGTATTGTTAACTGTTTTGATGTCTTCAACATAAGAAGGACATGAATGTATTGGGGCAAGTCCACAGGAGGTCTATGATGATGATTGGGGGCTGGAGCACCTCCCATATGAAGACAGGCTGAGGAAGTTGGGGCTGTTCAGCCTGGAGAAGAGAAGGCTGCATGGATACCTCATACCAGCCTTCCACTACCTGAAGGGGGCTATAAGGATGCTGGGGAGGACTTTTCATCAGGGCCTGCAGCAATAAAACAAGGGATAATGGGTTAAAACTTAAACAGGGGAAGTTTAGATTAGATATAAGGAAGTTCTTTCCTGAAAGGGTGGTGAGGCACTGGAATGGGTTACCCAGGGAAGTTGTGAATGTTCCATCGCTGACGGTGTTCACAGCCAGCTTGGACAGGGTCTTAGGCAACATGGTCTAGGGTGAGGTGTCCCTGCCTATAGCAGGCGGGTTTGAACTAGATGATCTTAAGGTCCTTTCTAACCGTAACTATTCTATGATTCTATGATTCTACAAAATCAAATCTGACAATAACCTTGCTGCCACTTTGAAAGCTACAAACTGTTCTGAATCTCAGAGAAAAGACGCAGGCATCTTTTTGTAAGGGAATAGTAGGTGTAATTGGAAAGGTATCCATTGTTTATGCTGCAAATGAACCCACATGCTTTTTATATTTCTCAGATTCTTTGGTCTTCTTTTCTTTTCCTTCTGGAAAAAATTATCTCAGCTATCTCTAAAAGGTACATAAAACATAATATACAATTGCATAAGGTTACACTCGATGTCACTTTATGCACCATAGATGTTTTAAGTAACCATACAGCCAAGCACAAGTGATGGTCCACTGTTTGATTTCAGTACAAGACAGTACCATGAAGCTGAAAATTTAACTTCCACCCCTCACACACTACAAATATTTAGTGTAAGTGCTTAAACAGAGGAAGTTTAGATTGGACATAAAGAGGAAGTTTTTTATTGAAAGGGTGGTGATGCACTGGAATTGGTTGCCCAAGGAAGCTGTGAATACTCCATCTCTGGTGGTGCTCAAGGCCAGGTTGGACAGAGTCTTGGGTGACATGGCTTACTGTAAGCTGCCCTGTCCATGGCAAAGGGGGTGGAACTAGATGATCTTAAGGTCCTTTCCAACCCTAACTATTCTATGATTCTCTTTCTTACATCTTTACTCGATGCCATTTGAATCTTTTTTAATCAGGAGTGTGACAGGAACCAGGAAGCTCATGGTTCTGTTGTCTGACTCAGAAGTGCACAGATGTTTTCAGAGCGGAAAGCTAAAATTAGGACCATTTACTTCATTAGGCAGTATCATCATGTAATGAGTAAAGGATCTCTTAATTCTTTAAAAAGCAAGGGATCTCACTGCCCAGCTGCCCTGCTTTTCCCTTCACCTCTTTAGGCATCTCTGAATAGACTGAAATAAGTGGCTGATCATCTTATTAAAGAATAAACCAATAAACAAATGTATGCTTTTGACCATGTAACAAACTCAAATCAATATACGGATACACCCCCCAAAACTGCTGATTTTAATCTCTATTCTTAATTCCTCTGTCTGAGAAAGCAACTGATGCTCACACCATTTTGATATGAAGGGTACTATCAGGAATTACAGACTTTCCTGTTTGGGCTTTCTTTCATCAGCATTAGAGGATACATGTTACTGTCCTTCGACTACAAAAGACATATGTAAAGGTAGCCAAAGAAAGTATATTTTATCTTGTTTTGTTGTCTTCATCAAGTACAGGGCTGCTTAAAAGGTATTCCCAAACAACTCCAGTTATGTCCAACCTTATCTTGTTCCAAATTATCATCCCACAGCTGTTTAACCTTTCTCCATTGCCCCTAGTTTTCAATGATTTTATTTGATATTTACTGCATAGTCATCTCACTATTTTCTGCATTAGTCAGCAATTTGATTGACTACCCCTCTTTTGTTATTTATATTTCTTATTTCTTCTTATTCTGTTGATCTGTTTGAATAGCCACACATCAGCATTTGTCATCTGAATGTATACCCTAACAAATGCTTTAACTCTACAGCAGCAATTTGCGCTGAAGCAGACAAGTATATGCGTTGCGCTGCTTCCATCCTTGAGCTGGAGCTTTGCTTTCCATAGAGGGAAATGGAAATTGCAGTAGCAATTTGAATGAGACCTAGCTAGATTTATCACAGAAGTCTTAAAAACTTATTAAAAAATCCATCACCTGCCTTAGGCTAACCTGTATCTCTGGTTTCAGTGGACACAAGCTGAGTTTCTTTCATAAGAAAGTGGTAGGAAAGCCTTAGTCTTAAGGTCTTTCAACTCTGCCAACAATCTCACCCATGTGTGTGGGCCACATCACCAGAAGCCATGCAGTGAAATCAATGCTTTGAAATTACCATGAAGAGGAAGTTCAGTGATTGGGAGACTAGTACCGGCTACCAATTACATTCCAGCCTTCAAGAAGCTCATTCTGGAGAAGAGGACTGCAACCACAGCTACCACTAACTATATCTGCACAATGATATGCAAGCAAATCCATGACACAAGGTGGAGGTTTGTATATCACCTCATAGATGCCCTGCCCATGATTGGGCATTCTTATCCATATCAACATACAAAGCAAAATCAGAAGGATCTATTGTAAGTCAGTATAGTGCAGCCATACTGGAAGTGCTACATTTAAAAGAAAGTTGTCAGTCTTACATTCAGCAATGTTAGTTTTTTTCTCCTAACCTCTGCACTGAGTGGTCAAGCTGTGCACATTTATCACTGCCATAGGTTTAACTCTACTATCATAGGTAGAAAAACAAACAGTATGGAGCTTGTTTGGTGAGACCCCTGGACGCTTACTCAGGTGCTTAACTTGTAGAGCATCAGGTAGACTACTCTGCATGATAAAAAAATGAAGGGAAGCTTTTCTATCTCCTAATAAAAAAATATATGTATAGCATGATGCCTGTATCTGATGAGGTCTCAAGTGTGGCATGGCAGATACAAAGGTTGAAGGCCATCTGCAGTAGTAAAAGCCAAAAGTGACAAGTACTCTTTAAATTAATATCCAAAAATATTCCCTGGCATGTGAAATGGGCCTGAGAATCTTAAGGAGGGGAAGTATTAGCTGGACTGAAGCAACATTTGCCAGAGAAAGAGGTTGTTAGAATGATCATGTTCTATTGCTAAGAAATGTTTCTGGTCATGCTTAATTTACTATAATGGGCGTGGCCTCAAAGAGTACCTTAGTAATTAAACTTGTTTCCTTCCAGCTTTCCCTTCCATGATGTCTCTTCAGTACAACCCAAACTTGGACTGTGGCATGACAGTGGAAAGAGTGATCTCAGTAAAATAAAAACAAGGAAAAGGGCTTTCATAGTAGAGCTGTTTATTGGTATACTCTTCTGTTTATAAGGGGCTAGGAAAATAAGAAAGTTGTCCAGACTTGTGTGAGCACACAATTGTGAGAGTTTATTAATGTATGATCAAGGTAATATTATGTGAAAAAGATGTGCTTGGTTAAATTTCAAAATCAAAACATTGCTGCCTAAATCTGACATAGGCACAAAGAGCTCATCAGAAACTGCTTTCAGGCCACAGTTTCCTTCAATTACTGCTAACGTACTGCTAGTGAAAACACTGCAGTGTCTCATATCTTGTATGTGGTTTTCTTCTGAACAGGAGACACCACCATCAGCAATGCTTGCCACAACCCAGCTGTAAAGATTACCTAGGGTTATTTTATACAAGCCATCTTTCCACATCACATGTCATTTCTTGTGTTTTCAAATACCTGTACAAAGCATGGGTTGACTACATGCAGCAAATAAGCTTAAGTTACAAGGCAAGCCTGAGAAATCTGTGACTTTCATTATTCTGCAGAAGAGAGATGTAGCAACACTGACAAAACATCCAGGGAAGTGAGCAGAGGAAACCATACACTTTCTTGAAGTGTTCACTGTGAAACAAAAAAAAGAATTGAGCCCTGCAGCAGCTGCTGCCATTCATAAAAGAAATGCTTTAATTCTGGTTGAAAAATAACCCTCTCCTCTTGCACCCCCCATATTTCTAGGAGAATTAAAATGTTTCACAAAGGACAGTTATTGAGTCTGAGGTATTTCTTTCTATTTTCCTTATAAAACACAATTTTCAATTTACAGGTACTTGATCATTTTACAAGTTCATGATCTTGGACAGTAACATTGCCAATAATTCTGCATCTGGACAAAATGTTTTGTCAATTGCATTAGTAGAACTTCAGCCCATTTCAGGAAGCAGCTATTTGTTCTTATCAGAGATGGAAATAATGATCTGGGTGATGAAAAGGAAATAATTGTAACAGCTAGAGGCTGATAGAAATATCGGAATTCTAGTAACTATACTTTCACATGTAATTTCTGAGCTGGTTAAAAAAAAGTGAAGGACACAGCTATAAACCATTTTATTACAGTCAGTGAAGGCTTGCAAAAACAGAAAAAAAAAACAAGAAAAAAAAAAACAAAAAAAAAAAACCACAAAAAAACAAAAACAGATCTGTTGTCTCTAAGGTAAATCAAATAAAATCATGAAGCTGACCTTAGCTGTGGTTGTCACTCAGTAGGTCAAAGCTACTAAGCAGTTAGTTATATTGACTGAAATACTTGCAAGAGGTGACTGTGACCTTATTGGAAAGAAAATAAAAAGTTCAAGAGGAATGTCATTAAGGTGATGTGTTTTTTTTTTTTTTTTCATTTTTATATTCTCTGCATCTCAAGAAAGCTTCAATAAGCACATTACGAAGGCATTGTGAAAACAAAGTGTGAAATCTTCCCACAAGATGCCAAGTATTTTCCTGAGCCAATTTGAAAAATCCATGATGTATAACATTTATATAAAAATTCTGCTTCATAAGCATAAATTTCACACTAAAAATGTTGCCTGAGAAATGGAAATTAGAAGTTTTAATCAAGTCTAGAACTAATTCAAATTTACAAGCAGTTTTATGTGGATGTCATCAAATGAGACTACTGCAGGCTCTTGTTTAGATCAAAGCACCCTTAAATGCTTACCCAGCTGCAAAACTAGTCTCTGCACAAGTTGTGTTCAGAATACAGCAAAAAAATTTCACCTGCATTTGAATATTCGCATGAATATGAGTTTGGTCTTGACTGTTGCAACAAAATTACTGTTGGATTTTTATTCAGGAGGACTAAGATGGTTGTTTTAAAATCATATTTCACAGTTCAAACATTAGGACATTTCTTTTTTTTCCTTAAAAAATTCTGATTTTTTTTTTCATCAGCCTGACAAGTTCCCTAGTTGAAAAGATGCTCTGAGTGGCAATAATTCCACACCCTGTACATTCATTAGACTGAGAAGCACTATTTTAACCACACAAGATACATCATACACATTTGAGATCATAGTTTTCTTTCCATCAGGTCTTCAAACTGAACTGAATCATAGAATCATCAGTAGGTTACCACTGATCAGAAAAGACAGGTAACTTTCAATGTTTTTCCCATACAATTGTTAAATCCTGACTTCAGAGTTCATTTAATGTAATTTCAAGCACACTAGTTTGGATCTTCTTTTTAAGTCTTCAATCAAAATTCTTAATGTAAGAAGTTGCTGATACTCAAAACATACAAAACTTGATGTCTGCTTTATTCCTCTATTGTCAAGTTTCCCAATTTATTCCTGAGGAAAGGTAGACCAACTTTTTTTGCAAAGGTTACTAAATAGAACAGTATCTATTTCATAAGCACATTTCCAGAATTTGTGCCTTAATCAGTAACTGCCACTCCAGAACCTAGCAGAACTACATCAGTATCCTCAACAATTAACATACTCTGTGCCTCCTTTCCAGGAGAGTCAGTTAGTGTATCTGTATCAACAGTCTGACTGCTTTGATATGAATCCAAATGATCTCAAATTGCCTCATACTACTTCAGGTCTCGCCAAATCTACTTCATGCAGTTGAGTTTCTTCACAGGAAAACAAACCTAAAGTACGAATGCTACATTTCCACTAAGGCAAAACTTTATGTGGGGTTGCAGTATCAGAAATCCTTTGTTAGGGACATAAGTGCAAATCTTTCAGCTGATCTGTGGGCTATACAGTGGAGCAAGTTCCGTGAGTAACTTTCCATTTGCTCTCCAGAGCCAAATGTCTACAAACCTAATGATTTTGACAATCTTAGCCTTCCAGCTGCTTGTACCTCTTTAGGTATTTTTTATTTTTAAATCACATTCCTGTTTTACTTTGCCTTCTCTGTGCCCTATTTTCCATGTATGTTTTTTTTTATTTCTTATATATTAGCTTTCCTTGTATTTCACCTTTCCTTGTTTTGTTATTAATCCAAAAACCTAGTCCTAACGATCAGACTACTACTTAACTAGTGACTGGTAGGACCCTAGGGAGGTGCAAGCAGGGACCATAACTTTGTTGATCACACAAATTTGCAGAGAGTGAATTTTTATTTCTCGAAAAATAGGCTGGTAGATGACTTGGGAAACAATCTCCTGCTTGTTGTTGTGTACTTCAGGATCAACAAAAAATTCTGAATAAGTAAGAGATGATAGCCTCGTTTCGAAAATCTGAGATAGTCACTATACAGGAACAATGTGACTGTTCCATGATTCAATGGTCAGGACATAGCACAATGTAATCACACCTAACACAATACAGGTGAGAAATCAAACTCTTGAAACTATATATCCCTTCCTGTACAAAGACTATTTGTATTCTCAAGAGATGCACAGTCTGTTATCTGAGGATTCAGTAAATCAGCCAGTGAAAACAACAAAGACCTTTCAGCAATCCGTCATACAGCACCTGACAATGGGAGAGGAGCACTCTGTGCTAGCACAGCTGCCCCAAACAGGGCATGGAGAACATGGAGCCTGTTATTTACCTTTTCTTGTGCATTCTGTTAGGGACTGAAGAGTAGAGCAAACACCAGCCACATGTCATCGGTGTTACTGATGCACCCTAAGCAGAAAAAGAGAATGTGGAGGATCGTTTCAAGATCACATAACTTTGTCCATCACATAACCTGCCATCTCAAAACTAACTAAAGTCAAGTAATTAAAGGTTGCTGCAAAGTAACAGAAAGCAGTTCGTTTTATTTCTTAGACTGATTGACCACAAGCATTAATTAAAATTATGAAGACCAATTTGGGCAGCATGATAAATACTTCATCAATACTCTAAAATTTTAAAATTTTCCATGTCTAGACTATGCTAAGTTTCACTTTTCTTTTATTTGACTTTTTTCCTGGTTTAAGTCCAGGTGTAAATCAGCCACAGAGTTCATTATCTCCCTCCTC